>JAVJIF010019269.1:0-98026 GCA_038442645.1 Agave tequilana
AAATGTAAAGGATAGAATAGTTGGTGGATTGCTCAAGTATATCATATACACACACACACACTCTCTTGTTTTAGTTTGTTTTAGAAAAGAATTTTTACTTTGGAAAAATACATGTTTGGTTTTGGGTATTCTAGTTTATATGTTTTTTACCAAAAATCATTTTTAGAGCTAATGTCAAAAACATAGATATTTCACCATATTTGTGTAGTGGATCATATCCATACACTCTATGCTTCAAATGAGTTTTAAATATCTTGTTTTTGTATTTGGAGAAGTTTGGAAAAATCAAGTTTTGAAAATATTGTTTTTCATTTGAGCCAATTTTCCATATTATAAAAATAGTCCAAATATTTTGTAACATGCCTTGATTTTGTGCAAGCATGTTTGTTTATCAAAGTATATTGGTAAAACTATTTTTGTAGATTTTTCATGATTTTATGGGAATTTATTTGAGCCAAAATAACTTAGTTTTTAATCCCAGAAATTCCCTGACCTGGCTTCTGCCGGTCGACCCGACGGTCGACCGGGCTTGGAAGTCGGCCGACCGACTCGGTCGACCGACGTGCACAGCGTGCACGCCAGTATCTGGCTGGAGGGCCGGTCGACCGACCCGGTCGACCGTCCAGAGAGGTCTGCTCTCTGGAAAGCCCGGTCGACCGGCACGGTCGACCGGCAGAGAGTTCTGCTCTCTGTTCCAGAGCCTCGGTTGACCGACCGGTCGACCGCAGCCCCAACGGTCGGATTTTGACCGTTGGCGGTCGACCGACAGCTCTGTCAGACCCCAACGGCTAGTTTTTCTAGCTCTATAAAAAGGGGCATTTGGGGGCTGTTTGATTAAGATTTGAGGAGAGTTTTTGTGCCAGTTTTTTCTATTCTTTTAAGAGGCTTTTCTCCACAAAATTGAGAGCAAATATTTCCTATCAAAAGGGAAGTTTTTATCAAGAGTGTTAAAAGTGATTCTTTGAGTTTCCTCCACAATTTTTCATGCTTGTTTTCTCACACACCCACTTGAGCCATCCATTGCTATATCTACCTATAGGGTTTTGTTGTGAGAGTTTTTATTGGTGATCAAAGTGTTTAGATCACCAAGAGATCTTTTCTTGTTTCTTGAAGAGGCGGACGAGTGCGTTCGCGGTTGTTTCGAGTTCGTGTGTGAACTCATTGTTTGAGGTGCGGCCTCGGCGAGCTTGTGGGCTTGCGGTGTGTACGGACTAGAGATAGTCCAAGGAGTTCTAGTGGGAACTCGTTGTAGGTGTTGCGGCACCGAGTGATCCGGTGGATCGATTATAGTGGAAATCCTTCGTGTGTCGAAGGCGGGGATGTAGAGCAAGTGTGCTCGAACCTCGAAACAAATCCCTTGTGTTTGCGATTGCTCACTCTCTCTCTATCTCTTGTTTATATCTTGCATGCTTAAATTGTGTTCATCTTATATGCTTGATATGCCTTGTGTGCTTAATTGTTATACTTGCTTGGGTTTGTTTGCTAACACTTGTATTTAACCAAGAGAGCCAACGCGGCACCTCAACCCTTATCTAGGGGAATCTAGAGGAGTTAGTCCAGAGCCCTTCACGGGGAATTTGGCTACACTCTTGTGTTATACGTGGTGTTTAGTTTAAATAATTTGTTTAGGTCATAATAGTTTTTAATTCCGCATTATTTGGCATTTAGTGACCATTAGATTAGCCATCACCTATTCACCCCCCTCTAGGTTATCCTACAATTGGTATCAGAGCCAAGTGCTCTGAATTTGGGTCTTACAATCTAGAGTTAAGATCCTCATTTTTAGGCTAATCACGTATTTTGTACACACCATGAATTTCATGTCACCACCCATGTTTGACATTCTTAACATCCAAATTTGGAAGGTTAAGATGTCTTTGTACCTCAAGGCCCTAGCATTCATGTTTATCTTGCTACAATTAAAGATTCATATGTTAATGATAGCAAGAATATTGAGGCTAATGCAAAAGCCCTAAATGCTTTAAAGTCTACCCTAAATGATGATTATTTATCTAGGATTGCTAATATTGAATCGGCTTTTGTAGTTTGGAACACCCTCACCTCTCTTGACGAAAAGGATCTATATTATGCCGGGAGCGATTCGGACGTTGGAAGCGACACCTCCAACTTGTGCTATATGGTCCAAGGGGATAACCCCCTTGAGGTAACTACCGAATCCGAGGTAGATGAAGATAATGACATGTCATATGATGAGTTTTCATCCTTTTGTCAACTTTTGCTAGAAAAATATGACATGCTTAAGAAAAATAATAAAAATTTGAAAAAGAAGTTTGATTGCATCCATAAGGAAAAAGATTCTTTTAAAAATAATATTGCATGTTTAGAAAAAGAAAAAGAAGATTTGAAAAATGATAATGTTTCTTTGCTTTCCAAATTAAATACTCTTTGTGAAGGAAACACTAGTTTGAAAAATAAAATTGTATTGGTGGAAAAACAAAAGGAAATTGCTTTTCAAGAAAACACTACTTTGAAAAGAAAAATTTTTGAAAAAGAAAAAGTTTCTAAAAAGAAAAAGACTTTTGATCATGCTTTACATGCCACCACTTCTATTGATCAAAATGAAGTTAAATTTTTGAAAAAGAAAATTGATTGTTTGAGCTCTACTTTGAGCACATGTGCATTTAATCACACTAGATTGGAGAAGTTGTTTTCAAAGAAATAAACTCCACATGTTCATGCACATCATCCTCATCATGCATATGCTTATGTTGCACGTCATGATCACACTCACACACATAAGCATTCTAAGGTGTACAAGTGTACACATTGTGGCCGCAAAGGCCATTAGCAAAATTTTGTTATGATAAGATAAATGTTTTTAATTTTGCTAACAAAAATGTTTGGGTGCCTTATAAGACTAACCCCAAGGACCCAAAAGAAAATGGGTACCAAAACCCCCACCTTGTGTTTTTGATGTAGGTGAGGGCTCTCACACGACGTGAGAGGAATGGTGCCTTGGTGGTGGGTGCACATGGACTCGATGGACACATATTTGAGGCACCGCTATCAAGGATGTTTGGTGGGACAATCACCATGTTTGGAGTTTTGGAACATAGTTCCTTAGTTGGTAACTATTTCTAAACTCTTATTTTATTTACATGCTTATTCATTTGTAATATCATATAGCATGTCCATGTTTATTTGTTTTTGTGCTTCATGTGGTAAATACTGTTGGCCCAAAGGCCTATCACCCTAGTTTTGATGATGATCAACTCATGAAGTTATGATTACTAATGATCTTGTGTTTAATAGTGACAGATTCATTATCAAGATCTTAGTAGGTGCATAGCTCAACAAAGGATTAAATGTCAAGATTTGGAGCTAGCACGGGGTGATCCAAGGAGCTTTGGATCAAGCTTGGATCAAGTCAAGAAGATGAGAAGGCTTCAAGTGAAGACTTCAAGAAGATGAAGACTTGTGTCTAGGTATAAGATTTTGTTTTGTTTTAGTTAAAATGTAAAGGATAGATAGTTGGTGGATTGCTCAAGTTCATATCACACACACACTCTTGATTTATGTGTTTCATAAAAGATTTTTAGTTCTAGAAAAATACCGTTTTGGTTTTGGTGTTTCAAATATACATGTGTTTTTAACCAAAACCTTTTTAGAACTCTCGTCCGTCCTGCTGATCTGCTCGACACACTTTTAGTTTTCTAGTCATAACTTTTGATTCCTATATTCAATTAACATGATTTATATTGCATTTTAAAGATGACTTTCAGAGCTACATTTAATATTCAATAATCATTTTCTGATTTAAATGTTAAGAATGTCAAATATTGGGTTGAAGTCTGAAAATAGTTTACAGTTTCTGATTTTGATACCTTTTAGTATTTTATTGATAACTTTCAAATCCGAATGATATTGATTTTATTTAAGTTTCATTAGAAAGAAGACTTCAATATCTACAAATTCATCCTATATACTTTATCCCAAATTCGAACGTTTTAGACCTCAAAACTGTGCTCCAAGTTAACCCATTGCACAGAGGTCGGTCGACCGGGCCGGTCGACCGACGTGCACAAAACTGTGCACGTTTTGTGCGGTCGACCGGGCCGGTCGACCGGAACTGAGAGCAGTGCTCTCTGTTCTTCTCGGTCAACGGCCAGTCGACCGGAGGCTGTAACGGTCAGATTTTGACCGTTACCGGTCGACCGGGCGGTCGACCGGCAGCTCTGACAGACCCCAACGGTCAGATTTTTCTGACCTCTATAAAAGGGGTTTTGTCATTGTTTTGAGCCAAGATTTTAGGAGAGCTTTTGTCCAGTTATTTCCATTCTTTTAGCAGAGTTTTCTCTACAAAATAGAGTGCCAATATTTCCTATCAAAAGGGATTTTATCAAGAGAGTGTTATTGTGATTTCTTGAGTTTTCCATCAAAAGTTCTTTCCTTGATTTCTCACACTACACTTGAGCATCCATTGAGCTATTCATCCTATAGGTGTTGTAGTGAGAGCTTTTGTAGGTGATCAAGTGTTTAGATCACCAAGATTTCATCTTGTACTTTGAGGAGACGGGCAAGTGTGCTCGTGGTTGTTTAGGGTTCGGGTGCGAACTCTTGTAGCTTGAGGTGCGGCCTCGACGAGCCGGTGGGCTTGTGGTGTGTAAGGGACTTTGGGAGTCCGAGGGCTTGCAGGTGTTGCGGCACCAAGGAGAGATCGGTTGGATCGTGCATAGTGGAAATCCTTCGTGTGTCGAAGGCGGGGATGTAGAGCAAGTGTGCTCGAACCTCGAAACATACCCTTGTGTTTGCGATTGCTCACTCTTGCTCTCTTTCTCACTTAGTCTCTTTTATATCTTGCATTATTTACATTGTCTTTACTTTACATGCTTGATATACCCTTGGCTTAATGTTATATACTTGCGTGGGATTGCTTGTTAACACTAGTATTCAACCAAGAGAGCCAACGCGGCACCTCAACCCATTCAAGGGGAATCTAGAGGAGCTTGTCCAGAGCCTCGCAAGGGGAATTCGGCAACACTCTTGAGTTATACATAAGTGTTTAATTAAAAGAAGTTTTATTTGGTCATCTTAGTTTTAATTCCGCATTAATTGTTCATAAGAGACCTTTAGATTAGCCATCACCTATTCACCCCCCCTCTAGGTGATCTTACAATTGGTATCAGAGCCAAGTGCTCTTGATATTGGGTCTAACAACCTAGAGTTAAAGATCCTCCTTTTAGGCTAATCACAATATTTTTGTACACACACACCTCACCATGGACTTCATGTCACCACCCACCTTTGATATTCTTAACATCCAAACTTGGAAGGTTAAGATGTCATTGTACCTTAAGGCCTTAGGAATTCATGCTTATCTTGCTACTACTAATAATGATTATTGTTCAAATAGCAAGTACATTGAGGCTAATGCAAAAGCCCTTCATGCTCTTAAATGTACCCTAAATGATGATTATTTATCTAGGGTTTCTAACATTGAATCGGCTTTTGTAGCTTGGAACATCATCACCTCCCTTGGCGAAAAGGATCTATATTATGCCGGGAGCGATTCGGATGATGGAAGCGACACCTCCAACAAGTGCTACATGGTCCAAGGGGATAACCCCCTTGAGGTAACTTCCGAATCCGAGGATGAGGATGCTACTATGTCATATGATGAGCTAAATTCATTTTGCCAATTATTGCTTGAGAGATATGACATAATTAAAAAGGAAAATAAAATTTGAAAAAGGATATTGCTTGCATGCATGTAGAACATGACTCTTTTAGAGGTAACATTGCATGCTTGGAAAAAGATAACAAGAATTTGAAAAAGAACATTGATTGCATGCATGTAGAAAATGATTCTTTTAGAAATAAACTTGCATGTTTAGAAAAAGAAAATAAAGTTTTGAAAAATGAGAATGTTTCCTTATTTTCAAAATTAAATGATTTATGTGAAGGGAACACTATTTGAAGGATAAGATTGATTTGGTGGAAAAACAAAAGGAAATCGTTTTTCAAGAAAATAAATCTTTAAAAAGAAAATTTGTTGAAAAAGAAAAGGATAATGTTTTTCAAAAGAAAAAGAAAAATGATTCTTATCTCACCATGCTTTACATGCCACAACTAATGAGATTAAGAATTTGAAAAATAAGATAGAAAATTTGAGCTCTAATTTGAGCACATGTGCATTCAATCATTCTAAGTTGGAATCTTTGTTTCAAAAGAAACAAGTTCCCCATGCTCATGCACATACACATCATGCTCATGCTTATGTTGCACATCACGATCACAATCACACTCATAAGCATCATGATAGGGTGTACACTTGTACACATTGTGGTCGCAAAAGGCCATTTAGCAAAATATTGTTTTGATAAGAAGCATAACTTATATTTTGCTATGTCTAAAGGATTTTGGGTTCCTTATAATAAAGCTAACCCCAAAGGACCCAAGAAAATATGGGTACCAAAACCCCCACCTTTTGCTTGTGATGTAGGTGAGGGCTCTCACAAAACGTGAGAGGGATGGTACCTTGGTAGTGGATGCACTTGGACATGATGGACATACTTTTGGGTTGCATCGCTATCAGGAGCTTTGGTGGGTCAACCACCATGCTAGGAGCTTTGAAGTTGGTAACAAATTCTAAACTCCTATTTCATTTATGTACATGCCTTTAATTTCATGTAACATATAGCATGTTCATATTTTTTTTTTTTGGTGCTTCATGTGGCATTTACATGCTTAAATGTAGAATGTGTCAAAACTTGCATTTATACATATATGAATAGTGAACTACAATTGACTCATACATATTTGAACTTCATGCTCATTTGTATCCACTATATGCATGTGTATAGGCTAGTTTTGATGATTCGGTCATTTATACTTGTTATGCCTATCTTTGATTTTACTTCATGTATATGTGTGTTTAATTCAAATCTAATAAATATACATGTATACCCTTGAGTCATTTGCCTTCATGCAATATATATTGGACTCTTTTAGATTTGGGATATGTATGCATATGTTAGAATTGGATAAATCATACATATACCATGAAGATTAGTATTTTAAATAAATAATAAAAAAAAATTGATGATTTTTCATGTTTTTGATTTGTATTAAAGATTAAAACATGTGTAAAAAAAATGTGATTTATGATCTTTTTGAGCTTGAATGACTACTTTCATAAAAATACTATTTACATGATCTTTTGAACACTCATCTTTATGATACAAAATATTTTGAGCTTTATAGACCATGAGTGATTAAATCTTTGTGTATTTAGTATTGCTTTATGAAAAATATATGATTTGTTTTAAGAAGAAAAATAAGATTTTCATGAGATTCATGCTTCACTTTCTATTTTCATGAAAATACCATTTACATAAACTTTGAACACTCATCTTTATGATAAAAGATAATTTTGAGCTTTATGGACTATGAGTGCTTAAACTTGTATGTATTTAGTATAATTCATGAATAACATATGATTTCATGTTTTTGAAGGATCTTTAACTAGTTTTCAAAAATTATTTATAACTAGTTATTTATTCTTCAAATTTGGTAGTGCTTAAACATAACTATTTTTTAAAACCTACCAATTTTTGGTTATGAGTATATACATGACTTACAATGTTAATTTACAATTGGTATATTACTCACATTTGGTTCCTATATATGTATGCCCTAATTTTCAAATTGGTCTTATCTATTCACATACATATATACGATTTTCATGTGCTTGTTTTACAATTGATTTACTTTCTTAAAAGCACAAAAAGTTTATGCTAAGCTAAGTTCACACCTTATATTAGCTATGCATAAGCTTATGAAAAATAAAAGGATTTTATTTTAGATCTTTCATTTGGTATCAATAGGCCTCAACTTCAAATTTGTTATATGATTACAATTGATATCAATATGTTTGAAACAAAAATTTTTTTTGCAATGATAACTTGATATCACACATCTTCAAGTGCTATTTTCTATTGGTATCAAAATTACAAATTATGATTGGTTCAAAATTTGTTTTATTGGGAAAAGTTCAAATTTTGTTTTGATAAAGAAAAATTAAAAATGTTTTGTTTGTATTTCTATATGCAAGGAGAGCTTAACATCTCTCTTACATATAGATTCATGTTGAGTATATTATAAATTGAGGAGCTTAACATCTCTTCTTTATATGATATACGTGTGTAGGGGGAGCTTCACATCTCCTTCTATGCATTACATAGTTGTGTTGTGTGAATTAGGGCTTCACATCCCTCTTTCATGCAATGCACATTGTAGGGAAGCTAACTAACGTCTTCCTCTTCATGAATGTATATCGCATATAAATCTTTATTGGTTGATTTGTATACCCCTCCTTATTTCTTTGTTTTTGACAAAAAGGGGGAGAAATTTTTTTTTTGATTTGATTTTACTTTGAACCCTTTGTTGATGATTGACAAAAAGGGGAGAAGTATTTGAGTATATATGCATGTTTTCTTTACTTAAGGGGGAGAAGTATTTGTCTTCCTGTTAGTTATGCATATATGTTTTTTTTGTATTGCAATAGGAGAAAAAGATTTGATTTATGCTTGTTGCATGTTTATTTCCATACTTGCATACATAGTTATGTGCCTCATTGCCATATTATTATTTTGTGTTATGCATGAGTTAAGGGGGAGCTTCTTTGAAGCTTTACTTTAATCCATGCATATATAACTTCATGAGTTTTGTCATCATCAAAAAGGGGGAGATTGTTGGCCAAAGGCCTATCACCCTAGTTTTGATGATGATCAACTCATGAAGTTATGATTACTAATGATCTTGTGTTAATTAGTGACAGATTCATTATCAAGATCTTAGTAGGTGCATAGCTCAACAAAGGATTAAATGTCAAGATTTGGAGCTAGCACGGGTGATCCAAGGAGCTTTGGATCAAGCTTGGACCAAGTCAAGAAGATGAGAAGGCTTCAAGTGAAGACTTCAAGAAGATGAAGACTTGTGTCTAGGTATAAGATTTTGTTTTTGTTTTAGTTAAAATGTAAAGGATAGATAGTTGGTGGATTGCTCAAGTTCATATCACACACACACTCTTGATTTATGTGTTTTCATAAAAGATTTTTAGTTCTAGAAAAATACCGTTTTGGTTTTTGGTGTTTCAAATATACATGTGTTTTTAACCAAAACCTTTTTAGAACTCTCGTCCGTCCTGCTGATCTGCTCGACACACTTTTAGTTTTCTAGTCATAACTTTTGATTCCTATATTCAATTAACATGATTTATATTGCATTTTAAATATGACTTTCAGAGCTACATTAATATTCAATAATCATTTTCTGATTTAAATGTTAAGAATGTCAAATATTGGGTTGAAGTCTGAAAAACAGTTTACAGTTTCTGATTTGATACCTTTTAGTATTTTATTGATAACTTTCAAATCCGAATTGATATTGATTTTATTTAAGTTTCATTAGAAAGAAGACTTCAATATCTACAAATTCATCCTATATACTTATTCCCAAATTCGAACGTTTTAGACCTCAAAACTGTGCTCCAAGTTAACCCATTGCACAGAGGTCGGTCGACCGGGCCGGTCGACCGACGTGCACAAAACTGTGCACGTTTTTTGCGGTCGACCGGGCCGGTCGACCGGAACTGAGAGCAGTGCTCTTTGTTCTTCTCGGTCAACCGGGCCAGTCGACCGGAGGCTGTAACGGTCAGATTTTTGACCGTTACCGGTCGACCGGGCGGTCGACCGGCAGCTCTGACAGACCCCAACGGTCAGATTTTTCTGACCTCTATAAAAGGGGGTTTTGTCATTGTTTGAGCCAAGATTTTAGGAGAGCTTTTGTCCAGTTATTTCCATTCTTTTAGCAGAGTTTTCTCTACAAAATAGAGTGCCAATATTTCCTATCAAAAGGGATTTTATCAAGAGAGTGTTTATTGTGATTTCTTGAGTTTTCCATCAAAAGTTCTTTCCTTGATTTCTCACACTACACTTGAGCATCCATTGAGCTATTTATCCTATAGGTGTTGTAGTGAGAGCTTTTATAGGTGATCAAGTGTTTAGATCACCAAGATTTCATCTTGTACTTTGAGGAGACGGGCAAGTGTGCTCGTGGTTGTTTAGGGTTCGGGTGCGAACTCTTGTAGCTTGAGGTGCGGCCTCGACGAGCCGGTGGGCTTGTGGTGTGTAAGGGACTTTGGGAGTCCGAGGGCTTGTAGGTGTTGCGGCACCAAGGAGAGATCCGGTTGGATCGTGCATAGTGGAAATCCTTCGTGTGTCGAAGGCGGGGATGTAGAGCAAGTGTGCTCGAACCTCGAAACATACCCTTGTGTTTGCGATTGCTCACTCTTGCTCTCTTTCTCACTTAGTCTTTTATATCTTGCATTATTTACATTGTCTTTACTTTACATGCTTGATATACCCTTGTGCTTATATTGTTATATACTTGCGTGGGATTGCTTGTTAACACTAGTATTCAACCAAGAGAGCCAACGCGGCACCTCAACCCATTCAAGGGGAATCTAGAGGAGCTTGTCCAGAGCCTCGCAAGGGGAATTCGGCAACACTCTTGAGTTATACATAAGTGTTTAATTAAAAGAAGTTTTATTGGTCATCTTAGTTTTAATTCCGCATTAATTGTTCATAAGAGACCTTTAGATTAGCCATCACCTATTCACCCCCCCTCTAGGTGATCTTACAAATACATGTTTAGATGTAGAGTCTATTAAAACTTGTGTATATACATGTTCAAGTAGTGAGAATATTTGATTTATATATGTTTGCACTTCATTGCTCATTTATACTCACTATATGCCCATGTATAGCCTAGTTTTGATGATTTCCTCATTTACACTTGTTTTGCCAATTTTCATGTTTTACTTCATGTATATGTAGCTTTTATTCAAATCTAATAAATATACATGTATACCCGTGAGTCTCTTGCCTTCATGCAAATACCTTTAATAGACTCTGTTATGTTTGGGATATGTATGCATATTGTTAGATTTAGATAAATCATACATATACCTAGAAGTTTGTTTTGTTTTAATGAAAAATGAATTTTTATGTTTTGTTTGATAAAAATAAAAGATTCATGTTCTTTTGAGCCTAAATGAATATTTTCATGAAAATGCTATTTACATGATTATTGAACACTCATACTTCATTTGTTTTGTCATGACTTTGGTTCATGAACATATTTTTGAGCTTCATAGATCGAGTGTCAATTCTTGTGTATTTAGTATGATTCATGAAAAACATATGTTTTGGTTTCTTGTTTTTGAAGGATCTTTAACTAGTTTTTTTTAAAATTAATTTAACTAGTTATTTATTCTTCAATATTTTATGAGTTATACACATGATCCTATTATTGTTTCAATTGGTATCATTGAATCATTTCAATTGGTATCAATTTGACTCTATTTTTTATATACTCATATTTTGTTTTCTATATATGTATGTATCAATTTCAATTGGTATACTCATTTTTCATACATATATATGATTTGTTTTGTGCTTAAGTCAAAATTATTTTACATGTTTAAAGCACAAAGTGGTTTATGATAAGAAATAAAAATTTTAAGAAAAATTCTCAAGATTTGTTTTATTGAGAAAATTCAAAATTTTGTTTTATAAGAAAAATCAAAAATTTTGATTTGTATTGCCTATATGCAAGGAGAGCTTAACATCTTTCTCAATATAGATTCATGTTGAGTGTATTGTATATTGAGGAGCTTGACAACTCTTCTTTATGTGGTACACGTGTGTAGGGGGAGCTTCACATCTCCTCTATGCATTACATAAAATGTGTTATGTGAATTGGGGCTTGTCATCCCTTCTTCATGTAATGCATATGTGTAGGGAAGCTAACTTAGCGTCTTCCTCTTCATGAATGTATATCGCATAAACCTTTTATTGATTCTATGTTTCGGACAAAAAGGGGGAGAAAAATTTATTTGATTTTGTTTTTACTTTAACCCTTTGTTGATGATTGACAAAAAGAGGGAGAAGTATTTGAGATATATGCATGTTTTCCTTGCTTAAGGGGGAGAAGTATTTGTTTTCCTTGCTTAAGGGGGAGTAGTATTTGTGTTTATGCATATATGTTTTGTTTTGCAAATAGGAGAAAAAAAGATTTTGTGATTTGTTTTAATCTTGATTAGCATGTTTACTCCTTCATTTGCATACATGTTTATGAGCATACATTGCATATTTATTATTTATTTGTGATGCATGAGTTAAGGGGGAGCTTCTTTGAAGCTTTACTTTAATCCATGCATATATAACTTCATGAGTTTTGTCATCATCAAAAAGGGGGAGATTGTTGGCCCGAAGGCCATCACTCTAGTTTTGATGATGATCAACTCATGTAGTTATAGTACTAATGATCTTGTGTTTAATTAGTGACAGATTTATGATCAAGATCTTAGTAGGTGCATAGCTTCAACAAAGGATTTGAAGTCAAGTTTTGGAGCTAGCACGGTGTGATCCAAGAGCTTTTGGATCGTGTTTGGATCAAGTCAAGAAGATGAGAAGGCTTCAAGTGAAGACTTCAAGAAGATGAAGACTTGAGTCTAGGTTTGTTTTTAGAAGATTTTGTTTTAGATTAAAATGTAAAGGATAGAATAGTTGGTGGATTGCTCAAGTATATCATATAACACACACACACACACTCTTGTTTTAGTTTTGTTTTAGAAAAGAATTTTTACTTTGGAAAAATACATGTTTGGTTTTTGGTATTCTAGTTTATATGTTTTTAACCAAAACCATTTTTAGAGCTTAATATCAAAAACATAGATATTTCACCATGTTTGTGTAGTGGATCATATCCATACACTCTATGCTTCAAATGAGTTTAAATATCTTGTTTTTGTATTTGGAGAAGTTTGGAAAAATCAAGTTTGGAAAATACTGTTTTTCATTTGAGCCAATTTTTCCATATTACAAAAATAGTCCAAATCTTTTGTAACATGCCTTGATTTTGTGCAAGCATGTTTGTTTATCAAAGTATATTGGTAAAACTATTTTTGTAGATTTTTCATGATTTTATGGGAATTTATTTGAGCCAAAATAACTTAGTTTTTAATCCCAGAAATTCCCTGACCTGGCTTCTGCCGGTCGACCGGGCTTGGAAGTCGGCCGACCGACTCGGTCGACCGACGTGCACAGCGTGCATGCCAGTATCTGGCTGGAGGGCCGGTCGACGTCCAGAGAGGTCTGCTCTCTGGAAAGCCCCGGTCGACCGACCCGGTCGACCGTCCAGAGAGGTCTGCTCTCTGGAAAGCCCCGGTCGACCGGGACGGTCGACCGGGACGGTCGACCGGTAGAGAGTTCTGCTCTCTGTTCCAGAGCCTCGGTCGACCGACCGGTCGACCGCAGCCCCAACGGTCGGATTTCTGACCGTTGGCGGTCGACCGGGCGGTCGACCGACAGCTCTGTCAGACCCCAACGACTAGTTTTTCTAGCTCTATAAAAAGAGGCATTTGGGGGCTGTTTTGATTAAGATTTGAGGAGAGTTTTTGTGCCAGTTTTTCCTATTCTTTTAAGAGGTTTTTCTCCACAAAATTGAGAGCAAATATTTCCTATCAAAAGGAAGTTTTTATCAAGAGTGTTAAAAGTGATTCTTTGAGTTTTCTCCACAATTTTTCATCCTTGTTTTCTCACACACCCACTTGAGCCATCCATTGCTATATCTACCTATAGGGTTATTGTGAGAGTTTTATTGGTGATCAAAGTGTTTAGATCACCAAGAGATCTTTTTTGTTTCTTAAAGAGGCGGATGAGTGCGTTCGCGGTTGTTTCGAGTTCGTGTGTGAACTCATTGTTTGAGGTGCGGCCTCGGCGAGCTTGTGGGCTTGCGGTGTGTACGGACTAGAGAGAGTCCAAGGAGTTCTAGTGGGAACTCGTTGTAGGTGTTGCGGCACCGAGTGGTCCAGTGGGATCGATTATAGTGGAAATCCTTCGTGTGTCGAAGGCGGGGATGTAAAGCAAGTGTGCTCGAACCTCGAAACAAATCCTTTGTGTTTGCGATTGCTCACACTCTCTCTCTATCTCTTGTTTATATCTTGCATGCTTAAATTGTGTTCATCTTTATATGCTTGATATACCTTGTGTGCTTAATTGTTATACTTGCTTGGGTTTGTTTGCTAACACTTGTATTTAACCAAGAGAGCCAACGCGGCACCTCAACCCTTATCTAGGGGAATCTAGAGTAGTTAGTCCAGAGCTCTTCACGGAAATTCGACTACACTCTTGTGTTATACGTGGTGTTTAGTTTAAATAGTTTGTTTAGGTCATAATAGTTTTTAATTCCGCATTATTTGGCATTTAGTGACCATTAGATTAGCCATCACCTATTCACCCCCCTCTAGGTGATCCTATAGAGAGTAGAGTTAGAGAGATGTGGACAATCGCAAACACAAGTATAAGTTTCGAGGTTCGAGCCACTGCTCTACGTCCCCGCCTTCAACACGATGAAGGATTTTCACTATGTTCGATCCCGTCGGATCTTCAATCGAGTACAAGTTCTCACTAGAACTCTTCGGACACACTTGTCCTCTCTCACGGGTGCCGCAACACTAACTTAGAGTTCACTAGCTCGTTTGAGGCCGCAACCCCTACAACTTCTCAATTTGAGGAAATGGTGATCAACACTTGACCACAAACTAAGCTCACATGCACAATCCTACAACCAAGATGAGGAGATGAAACTTTAGGGATTGTGTAGTGCAAAAATCAAGTAGACAAGTAGAGGGCAATGCTTCAAGCTAAAAAACACCAAAGGATGGGAAAATGTGGCTCAAAGGAAAATCTTTTGCTAAAAGGCTAAACTTTGAAAAACTTTGATTTTACTCTTGAAATCTTGTCCTTGAGTTGTATCTCACTCTCACTATTTATAGGGAATGAAAACTAGGTTAGAAAAGTCAATAGATCCGTTGGGAGAAGTCCCAACAAAAAACAAAACAGAATATAGCCGTTGGCAGCCAGTACAGCAGACTTTTCTGCTTCCGGTCGACCGGGCTGGTCGACCGAAGTTCCCAAACAGAGAGTGAACACTCTCTGTCGGTCGATCGTACCGGTCGACCGGAATAAATAGAGAGCTCTGCTCTTTCTGCCGGTCGACCGGGCCGGTCGACCGATGTGCACACATGCACATTGGTGCATGTCGGTCGACCGACAGAGCAGTTCTGCTCTGCCAGCGGTCGACCGTGCGGTCGACCGGACAAGGCCAAAAACACAGGATGGAAATCTTTTTGAAGTCAGAATTTTTTCGATAAATTTTCTTTAGATGGGCAGATACAAAATAAAGTTCTAGGGCTTGGAATGACCAGAGTGTGATCATAGATCAACACCAACAAAATTTGAACTATATTTTGATAAAAATTCTTTTCTAAAGTAAAAACCGTTTTTCCAAAAACTTATTTTTCCAAAAACTTATTTTTCCGAAACTTCATTTTTCTGAAACTCAGTAAGAAATTTGCAATAAAATTTTGCTTGAAAACATGAAGCAATATCAAATGTGTGTTCGTGTGTGACAATCCCAAGGTTATCAACCTCTATCATCTCGGTTTTGACAAATAGACTATAAATTCTAACTAAAAATAGAAAATAGAAAGATACAAATCTTTGATATAGTCTTCTCAACTTTGCTTGATCCTGGAGCTCTTCTAGTGTGCTAGGCTCTGGGATCTAAATCTTCACGGCTTCCAAACGTGTGAGTTTTGTGATGGAGCCGACAGTCAATCTATGTTTTTACGTGAAACTCAATTAAATAATCTTGTTAATACCTAACTATATATGGTTTGTTATCATTAAAATTTGGGGCTAATGGCCTTTGGGCCAACAATCTCCCCTTTTTGATGATGACAAAACATATGGAGTTATTGCAAATATTTTGAGTAAAGACTTCAAGTGAAGCTCCTCATTAACACGTGCATATATAAGACTATGATATAAAAGATTTAAATGCACAATAAAAGCATATATATGATATGACAATTAGATACATATGCTAACCATCTATGCATAACAAAGATACAGAAATATGAAAGTATATGCACAAATGGTTACCTCCATCCATCCAGAAATACCTCCAACCTCCAAAGTAGATGATTGGATCAAGAATAGATCAAATAAAGTATACAACCAATCACATATACCATATGGAGACAAGAAAGATAACTGCCATATCATAATAAAAAGGTGTCCATACAAGCTAGGAGGTTCATGCCAACCTCAAAAACCAGATAAAACACATGTCCACATAAAATACATACCAAACACCAATAAAGCTGTCCACAAAAAAAAAGACAAACTAATATCCAAATACATAAACATGAAAACAACCTAGAAATAACTCCATAAAATCTCTCCCCCTTTTTGTCATCAACAAAAGGGGT
Organism: Agave tequilana; assembly: GCA_038442645.1. Taxonomy (NCBI): domain Eukaryota; kingdom Viridiplantae; phylum Streptophyta; class Magnoliopsida; order Asparagales; family Asparagaceae; genus Agave; species Agave tequilana. The sequence continues at coordinate 16,364 of JAVJIF010019269.1, forward strand.
CAACGCCTCGTAAAATCAGGGTCCTCCGGGGAAGTAGGTCGCGGAGGGGAGCAGTAGAAGGAGCCCATGCAGCGAACGGAGGGCCAGAAGTAGGAAGTGGCTGTGCACGACTACGAGGAAGAGGAGCTGACTAATCAAACCTGGTGTAGATGTCTCTGATACATGTATGCATGTAGCGAATGGAGTCACAGATATGGTTGAGCTCATTGTTCAGACGCTGCTCCAGCCGCTAAAAGTTTGCGGCCATCTCAGCTGACACCTGCTAGCTGTGCTCCGAAGCTGAGTGGATAAAATAAGGTAGGGGTCGAAAGAAGCAGAAGAGCCAGAGGAGGATCCATGAACAGCAGGAATGATAGGCTGCGGCTGAGGAGCAGGAGGACGCTCCCGAGCACGCATCCTCTTGAGGAGGGTGCTGTTTATGTCAACTGACGGTTCAACTGACCGTTCAGAGGAAAGATCAAATCTTAATTGCTTCAATAGACGAGTGATGAGCATCCCAAAGGGCAAGTGTCGGTTTGGGACAAGAAGGTGATCAGATGTCATATAGCCGATGATGAGTTTGGGAATGTTTATTCTAATACCTTTCAGAAGGCAATAGATGACCAGAAGAGCAGAACCCCTAGCGTGACTATACTCTCCTGATTTTGGCAGGAGGTTATAGAATACGATCTTAGCCAGGACTTGGGCGGTAAGAGTATAGTACTTCACCTCCTCATTCCTAACTAAGCCAGGGTTGTCATCATCGTGAAGTAGGGTAGAGGCGGTGTGGGTAGACTCATAGTCAGGATAATCAAAGTCATGAAGATCGACGTTATAAATATCTGTAAGTACACCTAGAGGGGGGTGAATAGGTGTACGGCTAATCTAATGAACAAATGCGAAAATTAAAAACTTAATTGCAATAACACTTAATCCAACCAACGAGTGTAGCCGAATTCCCAGTGAAGGGCTCTGGACTAACTCCTCTTGATTCCTCTGAATAAGAGTTGAGGCGCTATATGAAGCTCTCGTGGTTAAGCACAAGTGAGGCACACACAATTAAGCCAAGCATATAATGAATGAGCAATATGAAATGATGCAAGGCACAAAGTAAAGAGAGAGTTAGAGAGTCAATGGATCAATCGCTAACACACGGATATGTTTCGAGGTTCGAGCACCCAGCTCTACGTCCCTGCCTTCACACAGAAGGATTCCACTAACTTGTCCACACAGGACTCCCACACAGGGAACCTCCACTGAGGATTTGGGGCAATACAATAACTGGGAGTACACAACTCCTCTCTTTACAAACACAACCTCTATACTTAGAGGTTAGGCACAAAGCCACCACAAAACTCAATCAACCTCACAAATGAGGGATGGGCACAAAGCCAACAACCAATCAACCTCTCACTAGAGGGATAGGACACAAAGCCACCACTCCAAAATCAACCTCTACACAAGAGGGATAACACAAAGTAGGAGGGTTTACAACTTAGTGATCAAAAGACCACAAACCAATCTTTTCCCACAAAAACAAAGATCCTATAGATAGGATAGAATAATAAGCTCAAGTGTGAGAAAAACTAAAGGAATGAAAAATAAGAAAATCCTTGGGAAAAAACAAGAAATAAGGATGAAGAAGATGAACCAAAAACACTTTTCCCAAAATCACTTTTCTTTGATTTTCCAAACCCTAGAAAAACACCAAATCAAGTGTAAACTTTAGAGCCCAAAACTTCTTTTTGATTGCTGCAAAAACACTAGTAAGATCAGAAAATAAGCTCTTCAAAAACTTGTTGAAAATAGTAAAGAGAAAAACCAATTTATATAGCCATTTGAAAAACTAGCCATTGGCAGCTAATTATGGTCAGAATTGACCATCCGGTCGACCGGCCAATGGTCGAAATTTGACCGTTGCCAACCTCCAGTCGACCGCCCAGTCGACCGTCCTTACCCGAGAGTAAGGATACTTCAGTCGGTCGACCGCACGGTCGACCGGCCAAACCAAATGGCCTTGTGCACGTTTTGTGCACATTCGGTCGACCGTTCCGGTCGACCGGCTCCTGGTCCTGTCGACCGCCAGGGCCTGGCAGACAGAATTTAGGACTTGAAAAACTTGGGTTTTATCCTTTATTAAACCCATAAAATCTCTAAAAATCCACAAAAATAAGTTCTTATATTCTCTTTGAAATACAAACTTGTTTGAGTAAAAATCAAACCAAGTTACAAACATTTTGAACTCTTTTTGTGTAATAGAAATTTTACCGAAAACCAAATTCCGTATTTTCCAAAACTAGGATTTTTGAAATGGAAAAACGTTTTGTCCAAAACTCATCCAAATACAAAAACATGATATTGAAACAACTTTGAAGCATATAGTATATGGATATAATCCAATATACATATAAAGATATATATTAATGTTTTTGACAATAAATCTAAAAATAAGTTTTGTTAAAATACCAAAACTCCAAACTCATGAAATAGACTATCAAACTAAGTTTGTTTAAATAGTTGAAGCATACATGTATATAGAACAAATCTAATATACATTAAACCATGTAAATTTGTTTTGATTCTATCTATTCATGAAAACCAAGATCGGTTAAACCAAAAACCCAAAACCAATAAACATGAAACTTTAAACAAGTGTGTGTGTTGTGAACTTGAGCATATCACACTATCTAATCTTTAACAAATGGATCTAAAACATAAACTAAACTATGTACCAAAGTCTTCTTGTAGAGCGCCGTCTCCAAGTCGACTCGATCCAAACGTGATCCACTGAGCTTGACTCCAACGAGTGCTAGATATAAACTTTGACGCTCGGGCTCTTGAATCACCATGTGAAAGCTCCAAAATATCTTTGTTGAAGCTAATCACCTACTAATATCTTGGTTAAGTATCTGAAACTAAACATCACAAGATTATTAGTAAACTATAACTACATGAGTTAATCATCATCAAAACTAAAGTGGAAGGCCTCTGGGCCAACAATCTCCCCCTTTTTGATGATGACAAAACTTATGGAGTTATATATGCATGGATTAAAGTTAAGCTTCAAAGAAGCTCCCCCTTAACTCATGCATAGCAATAAACAATAAATATATGCAATGAATACTAAACATGGATATGCATCAACATGCATAAAAATAATGAAATGAACATGCTCTTGATACCAAACATGAAATAAACATGCTCTTGATACCAAACTTTTAAAATAAATTCCTTTACCTTTTTAAAATAAACATGTTCTTAAATAATTGCTTTTGATACCAATAAAATTTCAATGAAAAAACGTAAGCTCTTGATACCAATCAATAAAACAAAATTCTTGATACCAATTGGAAAGATAATCACTAAAAGCTTTTGATACCAACAATAAAAAATATCAATATGAATATCAATAATAAACAATAAACATGCATATTAAACAATAAACATGCATATAAACTCATGCATATAAACTCAAATACTTCTCCCCCTTTTTGTCAATCATCAACAAAGGGGTCAAAGAAAATAATAAAAACAATGTTCTCCCCCTTTTTGTCTTAAACAAAAATAATATCAATAAGGGGGGAAATCAAAACAAAACTTTATGATACCAATTGTAAGAAAAGATATATCAATTTCAATTATCAAGATATCAATAAAATAAATAAAACATACTAATTGAAGGTACATAAAACAAATGTTTTTAATATATATTTCAATACCAATTGTAAGTAAATAAATTATTTTAAAGTATTTAATCAAAAATTTTGATACCAATTGTAAGTAAACTTATAGGTAATCTTGATACCAATATGTAAAGATTAGTACCAATTGAAAGTAATTTTTTTTATTAAAAGCATATGATACCAACAATAATCAATATCTTTTTTTTTAATCATATTTCAACATAAAGTGTGGGAGTAAAATATCAATTAAAAGATGAAATATAAATTTTCTCCCCCTTATGAAATACCAAATAAAATGATGCATAAGCTTGTATAAGATACCAATTGAAACATAATCAATTGAAATATAATAGTCATTTGAAATCAAGCTTAGCATAATCAAAATTTGTGCTCAAGGATATAGAGATATAGTAAGCACAAATAAATCATATATATATGTATGGAAAATTGAATACCAATCGAAATTGATACTATTTGAAGTGTAATCATACATATATAGAAACATATATGAGTATACGAAAAAAAATGTCAATAGTGATACCAATTGAAAAGATCCAATGATACCAATTGAAACACAATAAGATCAAGTGTATAACTCATATTACCTTCCACCCATTTCATGCACATGTTTAAAAGGATTTTCAATAAGAAGCATACAAGGCATGGTCGCCCAACTAACCGCCCTTTAATGGAAAGGGTTTTCAAAAATAGGTTTGAAAATAGTTTAGCATAATTGAAAACTCTTTCAAAATGAAGAATACAAACTAGTTATAAGAAAAATTTGTAAACTAGTACGAAATCCTTCAAGCAAGGAATAAAACAAAATAAATTTCATGAAAAATGAAAATCACTCAACAATTGACACTCAAAAGATATAAAGCTCATATAGGACTCATGAAAATAAAATCATGAGAAAACCTCAAATAATGTGAGTGTACAAGTTTTGTGTGAAAGACATAGTCATGAAAATAGTCAATTTAGCTCAATATGAAATTCCTTAAAAACATGAAAATCATCAAAACTAGAATTCTTCAAAGGTATATGTATGTCATGTACAAACTAAAGTATACATACATATCCAAAACATAACGAGTCCACAAAAGTATATGCATGAAGGCAAGTGCTCAAGGATGTATATGTATAGCTAATAGTTTAGACACAATAGACATATACATGAAGCTAAATATATAAACATGAAAAACATGTAGAAAATGAGAATACAAGTCAAATGCATGAATCATCAAAACTAGGCTATATTAGTACATCTAATGAGTACAAATGAGCTTTCAAGCACAAACATATAATGATCTATTGTGGCTCACTAGTTGTACAAGTATATATCCAAGTCTTAATGAAGACTAACATCTAAACATGTAATCAAAACATGAAGCATAGAAATCAAAATAAAAACTTATAAACATACATATGATCATTATGTACATGCACATGCATAGATCTAGGACATACACATTAGTTAAAGCAAATGTGAGAACACATAGATATAAATCCATATTAAACATGGGTGTCTCAAATAACTAAACATGTATATCACTAATCTAAATATCATGACATATAACATACTAATCATGAAACATCAAAACATGCTAAAAATCAATGATATGAAAAGCATGTAAACAATAAATGAGGAGTAAGAGATTGTTACCAAAACCATGAGGCAACTCTCCATATCTCCAAAACAAGGTGGTCCTCCCACCAAACTCCCCTTGAAAGTGATGCATCCAAATAGTCCTCTTTTAAGCTCGGAACGCATCCACCTCAAGGCACCATCACTCTCACGTCATACGAGAGCCCACACCTACATCAAATACAATAGGGGTGGTCTTTGGTACCCACACTCTTTTGGGTCCATGGGGGTTAGTTCCTTTCCTAACCCAAACAAATTTAGTTGCTAAATTGGAATCATGTATACGATCATAGAAAAACTTAGCAAGGTGGCCCTTACGTCCACAATGTGTACAAGTGTACACATGAGCATACATAGTGTTGTGTACATGAACGTGCGAAGCATGTGTATGCCGTGGATGGTGTGCATGTAAAGATGGAACTTATTTCTTTTGAAACATAGATTCCAAACGTGAGTGGTTCATGGCACAATGGCTCAAAGTGGAGCCCAAACAATCAACACTCTTCTTAAGCATAGATATATCATTTTCAATTATATAAGAGGTGCATGCAATAGGTAAGCTAGGATGTGAAGCTACACTAGCATGGCAAACATGAGAATCTAAATCATTTTTCAAAGAAACGTTTTTCTTTAAATAATCTTTCAATTCTTGTGAAATCAAATTTATTTTATTTTTCAAAGAATTATTTTCTTTTAATACAAAATCAAGTTTTGAAGTTAAATCCTCATTTTTCTTCAAAACATATTCTCAATCATTTTTACTTTTCAAAATTTTGTTTTCATTAAGTGTAAGATCAAGTTGGGATTTAAGCGAGTCACTTTCACTTGAAATCTCATCCCTTTCTTGCAAAACAATCTCAAGTCTAGAAGATAAATTTTTATTTTCTTCTTTTAAACCAAGACTTTCCTTTTTCAAAAGTTTATAATTTGAAATCAAATTTTCACAATTTTTAGCAAGTTCATCATTCATGGATTGTGCCTCTAAACACTTATTGCAATAGGAACTAGTGCTAGCATCTAGTTGAGTTTCCGATTGTACCTCAAGGGAGTCATTCCCTTGGACCATGAAGCAACGTTCGTCGGACTTGTCTCTCCTAGATCTCCTCTTCTTATCGATAAGCGTTGGTAGCTCGGGAGATGTCAAAATGCTCCATACTGCAAAAGCAGACTCATAGTGAGAAAACACATGTAAATATTCTTTATCAAGAGATGCTCTAAGTGCCTTTAGGGTTAGTGCATTGGCCTCTATATGCCTGCTATCACTAAGGTAGGATTCCTTGGTAATGGCAAGGTAAACTTTATAACCTAGGGTTTTTAAATGACAACTCATCAGAACCTTCCATATATCAAGTCTAGAGATATCAAACATGGGAGGGACATCCATGAGTGCAAACAATATGTGTGCAAATGCAAATGCAAATGTAGATTAGCAACCAAGATCACACTCCTAGGTGGTTAAACCTAATATCAGAAGCGTAGGCTCTGATACCAATTGTAAGTACACCTAGAGGGGGGTGAATAGGTGTACGACTAATCTAATGAACAAAATGCGGAAATTAAAAACTTAATTGCAACAACACTTAATGCAACCAACGAGGTAGCCGAATTCCCGGTGAAGGGCTCTGGACTAACTCCTCTTGATTCCTCTGAATAAGAGTTGAGGCGCTATATGAAGCTCTCGTGGTTAAGCACAAGTGAGGCACACACAATTAAGCCAAGCATATAATGAATGAGCAATATGAAATGATGCAAGGCACAAAGTAAAGAGAGAGTTAGAGAGTCAAAGATTTTCATTCATTTGTGGTGAATTAAATGTTTGTGTTATGGATTCATAAGTTTTGAATACATGTATTATTTCAAATTAATATTTCTTTCATGTTGATGTCTTTTTCCTTTTTGATGCATGACAAAAAAGGGGGAGAGATATTTGAGTTATTTAGTGTTTTGGTATTCTATATCCATTTTCATGCTTATATGCAATGCCATGATTCATTATTTTTATTCATTGCATATTATATTTGGAGGAAGGAGTATTAGAAGGATGATAGGCATATATGCATAATATTCTATATTGGTATCATCATTATATATGCATATATGTGTGACTTGCTTATATTGTCAAATCCATTTAAAATCATAATGTTTTCTTGTACTTAATAGATAGCATAACTTGAGGGAAAGATTTTTCAAGCTCTTTCCTATCTTTATCTTAAATAACTCATATGTTTTGTCATCATCAAAACCATAAAACCGGGTGGTTGTAACCTTGGCCAACCACCCGGTTTTATGGTTTTGATGATAACAAAACATATGAGGTTATTTGTACTAATCAAGTTCAAGTGTTAAATTTATCTCAGGATTTTAAGGATTCAAGTAGTTTTCTTCCTCTAAAGGAAGGTGTTGGGACTCAAGAAGATTTAAATACGGGATCAAAGCTCAAAGTACTCAATGTCGCTAATTGAGAAGACCAGTTGAAGATCTGTAGTCACCTAGAGCCTTGTAAGATATTAATTTGTTAAAGTGCAGAATATAGTTATGATGCTCATGAAGTTACACAGACAAAATACACGATTTTGGAATATACAAGTTTTGATAGTATTGGTATTTTGCATGTTTAGTTTTGATGCATGTCTCAAAATTTTTCCAAAATTTTATAACAAATTTAGAACATGTATTTCATCACTTATACATTTCTATATTACCTATAAACAAATAAAAAATATTTGAAAATTATTTGAAATTCAAAAATAATACAAAAAACTGTTTCAGGCCAAAACGGTCGATCGGACGTTCAACCGATGAACATTTCAGGCCAAAATAGTCGACCGTCTGGTCGACCGCCTTTGGCCAGGGGCGTGCATGTTTGTGCACGTTGTTGATCGACTGATCAGTCGACCGACTGAGAGACCTTAACTCTTTGTTAGGGTCAATCGACTGACCCAGTCGACCGACATTTCATTTTTTCATTTTGAACTGCCGAGCCACCGACCTCCCGGTCGACCGGAACCAACGGATCTTTTCTGGATGAGCTGTCAGTCGATAGGCCGGTCGACTGACAGGCTGCCAGTTGGCCATAACGGCTAATTTTTGGATCTGTTTTATTTTTTATGGATTCCAACGGGCATTTTGGTTTTCACATGTCTAAACACACCATAAATGATCTGGTATAATTTATCATGATATTTATCCATTGCCTATATATATGGGTCATCGGTTTTGATTTTAGACAAGAAAAAATATACAAGTTTACAAGTTTTCTAGTTTGTTTCAAAAGATAAAAGTTTTTGTAGCTTTCAATTTTCAAGTTCTTTCTTTCCAAAGCTATTTTCAGTTGGTTTTAAAGCTCTTATATTCTTTCTATCTGAATTTCATCTCTCACTTAATTTCTTGAGCAACACTTCATATTCTACTCTATAGGAAGTTGTAAGAGAGTGTTTGTGATCTTGTTGGATCACCAAGAGCTTTGTAACCTCAATTGGCTTTATGCTACCTCTTGTGTAGAGGGTTGAGTTGGTGGAGTTGTGTACTCCGGTCATGTGTAGACCAAATTGTAATTCCTTTGTGTAAGGTCCCTTTATGGAAGATCCCTTAGAGGATAGTGAAATCCTTCATAGTGATGAAGGCGGAGACGTAGAGCGATGCCTCGAATCTCGAAACAATTTCTTTATGTTTGCGTTTGCTTGTGTCTTACTCTCTATTGCTTTTCAATTTTTCATACTTGCGTAATTGTTCATCTTGCATTATACAATTGCTTTCATGTTAGCCCAGAGGCCTTTCACCTTAGTTTTGATGATGACTAACTTAAGAAGATTCATTTACTAATGATCTTGTGTTCATATAGTTTCAGTTATTGATTAAGATTTAGTTTCAACAAAAGAATTTTGGAGCTAACACATGTAGATTCAAGAGCTTGCGTGTCAAGATCGCATGGAGTCAAGCTCTTTGGATCGTGTTTGGATCGAGTCGGCTTGAAGAAGGAGTTCTACAAGAAGACTTCAGTTTGTTTAGTTTTAGTTTGTGTTTAGATCTTATGTAAAATAGACTAGTGTTGATATGCTCAAGTTCACACACACACACAAGTTCAATGTGTTTGGTTTTTGTTTAATCAGTTTTGAATTTCAAGTACACATATATATGATTTTCATGAATAGATAGAATCAAAACAGGTTTACATGATTTATTACATGTTAGATTTCATCTATATACATCTATGCTTCATATATTTAAAAAAACTTATTTTGATGATTCTATTTCATGTGTTTAGAGTTTTATAATTAACAAAACTTATTTTGGGCTTAATGTAAACATAGATATATCTTTTATATGTGTATTGGATTCTATCCATACACTCTATGCTTAAAAAGAGTTTAAATATCTTATTTTTGTATTTATACAAGTTTGAGAAAAATTAGATTTTAATTTCAAAGTTTGTATTTTGAAAAATATTGGTTTTGGTTTAAAGCTTAATTTTTATATCACAAAAATAGTTCAAATAGTTTGTAATATGTGTTGATTTTTGGTCACACATATTTTTTCTTCAAATATTTATAAGAACTTATTTTTGTGAAATTTATGAGATTTTATGGGATTTTGTAGGTGTTAATAAGACCAGGTTTCAATCCCTATAAACCCTAGCCTGAGCCTGCTGGTGGTTGACCGGCCGGTCGACAGAACCAGAGCTTGGTCGACCAGTCGGTCGGCTGATGTGCACAAGGACGTGCACAAGGACTTGCCTATAAGGCTGATCGACCGAGCAGTCGACTGACTGTAACTACCTGACTTTCAGGTAGTGTCGGTCGACCGGGCGATCGACCGACAAAGCTGAGGGCCTTTAGGCTCGGTCGACTGGGCGGTCGACCAGTAAGCGAGTTTGTCTGGGACAGTCGACTGGGCTGTCGACCGGTGGCTCAATGGTCAAAAATATGACCGTTGGCTGGTCGACCGACAGGTCAAATTAACCTTTTCTAGACCTCAACGGCTATATTCTTGAGAGCCTATAAATAGGGGTTCTCTTGAGCTGTTTTAATCAAGATTTTTAAGAGCTATTCTTCTCATCTTTTTAAGTGTTTTATAGCAGGTTTAAAAGAAGATTTTGAGCCTAAAACTTATCTTTTATTTGGTTTTAAAGTGTTGAAAAAATCAATGAAAAGGAAGTCTTTGGGAAATTGGTTTTGATCTTTATTTACATATTTATCTACTATTTTTTTAAGTGTTTTTCTTTGTTATTCTCTTTTTCAAACACTTTGTTTCTTACACCTGAGCTATCATTTCTAATCTTACCTATAGGATCTTATTTTTGTGAGGAAAATTGTTTGTGGCCTATTGTGATCACTAAGTGTTGTTTATGATCATTGGATCACCAAGATTGTAATCTTTTCTTTACTTTTAGCTTGTGCCTATCCCTCTTGTGTAGAGGTGATTGTGTTTGAAAGAAGAGTAGTGTACTCCAAGTGTAGAGCTGTAATTCCTCAGTGGAGGTCCCTTTATGGAAGGTTCTATGTGGACATAGTGGAAATCCTTCTGTGTGAAGGCGGGAACGTAGAGCAATGGCTCGAACCTCAAAACAAATCTTTTTTTTTGCGTTTGATCTACTATCTCTCTACTCTATCTCTCTTATATCTTGCATTGCTTTATATTGCAAATATTCATATACTAGATATAGTTTGTGTGTGCCCACACTTGTGTTGAACCAAGAGAGCTTCATATAGCACCTCAATTCTTAATTTAGAGGAATCTCGAGGAGTAGTTCCAGAGCCCTTCATAGGGAATTCAGCCTCACACTTGGTCACACATAGTGTGTTGCAATTGAATTTTAAATTACGTATCATTTGTACAAGATTAGCAAGTACACCTATTCACCCTCACTTTAGGTGTATTTCAATTGGTATCAGAGCCTATGCTCTTGATATTAGGTTTAATCACCTAGGAGTGAGTGATTGTAGTTCATTTTTGCATCATTTTCCACTTCCATATCATGCTTTATGTAAATAAAAATAAGATTTTTATTGCTTTCTCTCTCATTTTTTAGGTCCACCATTAATGGAGAGGAAGACCCATAATCAAGGAATTTTCAAGGTATTAATGGGATTAATTAAAGAGCCAAAAGGAAAAGCCCAAAGAGAAGCCCAGGTCTGGAGTCGTCCACGAATATCCCCAACTTTCTAGAAGATCCAGCGTGGCATACGGGCTGTAACAGAATGGCAACAGAAATCGTTGGCGCAACGGCCAAGATTCTGCCGCGGAAACGCGGCTCTGGCCGCGGATCCGCGGCAAGCATCTGGCCGTTGAGCCAGCGTTTGATCCCACGGCCGAGATTTGAGGGCCTCATCCTCTGGAGCCTATAAATAGACCTCTAGGGCATCTGCGAAAAAGGGAGGAGAGAATAGGAGAGAAGAGCTTGTATTTTTGAGAGAATTGTAGGGATTTTCTCTAGCTTTCTTTAGTGCTCTTGTAATCTTCTTTCTCCTTCTAGAATTCTGCAAAAGAGAGAGAGAAAGAGTGTGTGATCTTGTAATTGAAGTGGTGACAACTTGAATGCAAGGATTGATCCATCTATCTTCTCATCTTTACTAATTCTAGTGCTTTACTTTCTTCAAGCTTTAATTACCATTGCATTTTCTTCTACCATGAATTGTTGTGTTCTTTTCATTTCAATGTCTAGCTAACTCTCTAACATGACTAGCTAACCACTAACTTTGCTAACTTCTAACTCTTGGGTGATTGCTAACTCATGTGATTTATTGGATGCTTTATTGTGATCTTGTAATTTCAAGTCTCTATTATCCCCAATGAAGATGAGTTACTTTAATTCTTGGCAAATGCTTGTTTTCATTCCATATGATTCATGTGAGCCTCATTTAGAGCCTTGTCTTTAGAACAAGTGCCTTGATGGAACATGGAGATGGAGCACCTAACTATGCTATTTGTTGTACAATTTTCTTACTTCAATGCTAGCTCGAGTATGGCTTTGAATGACTAATGAATCTTGTATCTTCTTCCTTAGCATTCCCTTGAGTGACACTCCTTGATTCCACCATTGAAAATCTATATCGGGAGCCGATGAATCAATGAGGCTACAAGACAAGCCGAGAAGATCACTCATCCTCTACATGGGAAAGTATTTGACCAAACAAGCAAGACAAACCTTTGCCGATGAATCAACATGAGGCATGCATCACCCTATGAGATTAGTAAGTTAGTAAATTAGAAGGGTTATCTAGTCTTGATTTCTTCTCTCTAAAAGTCTTTTCAAGGTTTTCCTTCTCAAAGTTTTCTTTTCAAGCTAGTAAAGTTTTCCAAGTTCATTTTACTTTCCTTTCCATCCTTTTTCTTTTCATGCAACAAAATCCACAACAAATTTTTCCTCTCTTTTCCATGTCATTTTGTTTTTCTTGAACATAGAAGAACTCTCGTTTTCTTTCTTCATAACTCAATTTCGAAACCGTAAAACTTCCATCGCAAGTTCTCCCTGAGGATCGACCCGTAATAGCTTATACTACTACGGTGATTCGGAAGGAGTAAAGAAAAATTGTGAATACATTTTGGAGTTTTTGAGCATCACATAAGAGCATCGAAGGTTGATTCTAAACCCTCTCTCTCTGAATATTAGTACACTCCTACCTTCCGAGCAAAATTTTTGGCGCCGTTGCCGGGGAAAGCAACGGTTTTTTATTTGAGTGAAGAACTAAACGAATTTTCTTCTCTATTGTAGGTTACAGGTTGAAGAAACAGGAAACAAAGCACTGCAGTAACATATAAGTGGTCTTGGGCCTCTGCTCAAGAAAGTAGAGACCAAGTACCCTCTGATTTGCCGTGTTTTCTCGGCCAAAGCCGCGGATACGCGGCAAAGAGGAGTTGACTACTAACTGGTTTTGTGCAGGGTTGCTTGCTTTGCAAAAATACAGCTACTGCAAATCTTATTTCTTGTATGCTCTCACCAGGATCCTGCTAATAAATCAACAGTAAAACATTTATTGAAAAGTTTAAAAATTGATTAGACGTTTGCATTTTTAGGCACGTATCTTTTCAATTCATTTACTTTACTGTTGAAGAGTGCTGGAACAAGATACGTTCGCATTGCATTTAGAATAGGACTCACTTCATGGTTGATTTACATCGCTTTGAGTGAACCTTGTTTGCATATATTGTACACTTACACAAAATTGATTTTAAGGGCATCACCCAATAAACAAGATAAGGTGGGGATTTTATCACCCTTTCCTTGGCCCAAAAATCATCATCCAAGCACTCACAATCCCAAGCTTTTTAATAAAATCTGATAGACGTTGGCCCTAGGGACATCCGGACTCAGTAGGAGATCGGCTGAAGTTGGAAATTATTTTTGATTCATACTCCAGTCAAATCAGTGTCTAAGGTTGGGGATTAAGAGGTTACGCCTCGAAGATACCGTGGTTTGGCGTAATTAAGGCCCGTTGCTTACGCACGGATACCTCCCACCGTATTTTGCCCCTACCTTGCTGATTAGCTGTGGTCTGACTCGAGCAATAACCTTCTTTGGTTCATCGAACAGTTAGGAGTCGTCTAGGTCCAGGTATCCTAGATAGCTTGTGATTGATTTTTCTTTTCTTGTTTGTTATTTTCATTTTCTTTCGCTTGTATGATCGATGAACGTTGTCTGTGATTGTGTATGCAAGAGTGGTACCGGGATCCAAATTCTGCAAGACTTGTTAGGATTTCTACACTTGCACAAACTCCACCACCTGACACAATCCAATAATGGCAAACAATACTTCGCTTCAAGACAAGTTCTACCCCATCCGCACTTCACTTCCATCATGCATTCTTCTCCCTGTGACCAATGGAAATAATTTTGAGCTGAAGCCACAATTCATAAATACACTCTCGCGATTTCATGGCCTAGAGTCCGAGGATGCATATTTCTTCATTCGTGAGTTTGAAAAAGTATGTGTGATGATGAGAATTTCCCAATTAACTGAGGACGCTGTTAGACTAAGGTTCATACCCTTTGCGCTGAAAGATATAGCTAAGAAATGGCTCTACAATCTTCCCGCCAGTTCGATTTCTTCATGGGATGATTTTGTAAAAGTCTTTCTTAAGAAGTTTTATCCCATTCACAAGACAGCCCTCATGAGAAAGAACATTATGCAATTCAAGCAGGAATCCAATGAACCATTCTGGAAATATTTCGAACGCTTCAAAGACTTACTAGCCCTATATCCTTATCACGGCATAGAGAAGTGGCGGCAGTGCCAAATTCTCTATGACGGACTTGATTACCAAACAAAGACACTCCTTGAAACCATGTGCCAAGGGGAATTTTTAAAGAAAGATGAGAATCAGGGGTGGGATCTCTTTGAAGCCTTAGCTGAAAAAACAATTCAGTGGGAGTCATGCCCAGAAAAATCCACTCCCACCACTTCCAGAACCGGTATGCATTCGATAGAATCCTCTATAGCTGCCGAGGCTAAAATAACACAATTGATGAAGAGGATAGAACTGCTTGAATCTAGGGAACCTACTGCTGTGAACTAGGTCAACCCATCACCTGTGGTCAACCCGGGTTGTACCTATTGCCATGATCTCAACCATCTATTCGAGGAGTGTCCTGTTTACCAGTCTCAAATGTATCAGGAAAATACGAATGCTGCTTACACCAGACCCAACCACAATCCATACTCCAAAACGTACAATCCGGGATGGCGAAACCATCCAAATTTTTCTTGGAGTCAGTCTGGTCCTGAGCAACCTAGGCAACCATTTTCACATCAATATCCTGCTCAGTCTTCTCAACCCAGTTTCAACCAGAATCCACCAAATTTCCACTCATATCAAAGTCCACCATAATCCAATCATATCAGAATACACCACATTTCCAAACAAACTTCCAGCCCACATATCAGCAACATCAACCCCAGAATCATTCAGACAAAAGAATGTCAGATTTGGAGAAAATGATAGAAACCCTATCCAAAACCCAAGCTTCAATGATGACCAACCAGCATCAGGATATGAACAAGTTACAGGTCCAGATAGGTCAATTGGCTAATTCTTTGAATGAAAGACAGAAAGGAATGCTACCAAGTCAGCCATTGCCCAATCCAAAAAATCACTTCCCTCTGCATGAAGTTGAAGACATGGACCCCAGTCAATGCAACACTATCCATATTCTGAGATTCGGAAAGCGGGTAGATAATAAGGTTTCCAATCAACCACCCAAATCAGTATCAAAATCAACACCTCCTGTTCTAGTGCAACCAACTCAAGACAATCCATCTTCAAGTTCACAACCATCAACTTCCAAAGCCAAAGAGAAAGAAAAGACTGATGAGCAACCATACAAGCCTATTGTACCATTTCCAAATAGGCTAGCAAACCAAAAGCTGAATGCTCATATGGAGAAGATCAGAGAAATGTTCAATCAAGTCCAAATCAATGTACCGCTTCTTGATGCCATACAACAAGTTCCATCATATGCCAAATTTTTAAAGGAAATGTGCACCAAGAAGAGGAAAGCAAATGTCCCTAAGAAAGTCTTCCTAGCTTCAAACATTTGCGAGTTGTTCACTGGGCCAATTCCTGTGAAATATAAGGACCCAGGGAGCCCAACCATCTCTTGTATCATAGGACAGACTACTATCAATAGGGCATTACTTGATTTGGGAGCTAGTATCAATCTTCTTCCCTTTTCTGTGTATCAGCAACTTGGGTTAGGCGACCTCCATCCAACCAAAGTTACTATACAACTGGCTGATCGCTCTGTGAAGATTCCCAAAGGGGAGATTAATGATGTCCTTGTCAGAGTTGGAGAGTTTATTTACCCTGTTGATTTCATAGTTCTTGAGACACAACCTGTGTCTAACTCCAATCATAGGGCTCAAACTCCTGTTATCCTGGGGCGACCATTCCTCGCTACTGCCAATGCCATCATCAATTATAGGAATGGATCTATGAGGTTAACTTTTGGCGACATGACTAGAGAAGTGAATGTCTTCAACATAGACAAACAACCTCGTAAGATAAGAGATCAAACATTTGAGGTAAACTTTGTTGAAAACAATTGTGAGGAAGAGAGTGAAGATTCAGAAGATGAGTCGTTGTTTCTTAATGACTTATTTAAAAATGAAAGCGATTATCTTGATATGAAAGATCCTAATGTTAGAGTACCCTTTAACAAGGGGAAAATTGATTTGAATATCTTCACTTTCAAAGAACCAACCAAGAATGTATCCCATGAGGATATAATTCAAGAACCTCCGATTGACATACTTTTTGAAGACCTCTTCGAAGAAGAACTCATGTGTTTGGATGAACCAACTAGGGATCTTTTGATTAATTACACATCTCTAGGGGAAAGTGTTGACCTCAGCTTTGAGGAGATATATGGAGCTGAGTTAGAATTCCTAGGCATTCACAATGAAGAAGTTTCAAATAAGAAGAGTGGTGGTGACAAGTTTTTGAATGAGGATTGTAGCGATATGAGGAAGAAACACCTAAAGAAGGTGAGACTGGGGATGCCGAAAGCTAAAATGACAATACAATTGGCTTCCCAACTGTGCCCTATAAAACGGACCCATTGGAATAATGGGAAACGAGCTAGAGGGATAAGACCGAAAATGTCCTAGGTGTGGAAGATACTTTATGTTGTAAATAATAATATAAAAAATAAACAAAAAAATAAAAAACTAATAACTTCAAACAAGTGGACTTTGGTGCTAAATGGCACCAAGAACTCCCTCTCTTCATGAATCCCTTTTAAATCACCCTAGGGTTGTAAATATCTAATTCAACCTAGGGTAATTTTGGGAATTCAACTCTTTCAGCCTCATATAAATACCATCTAACCCTGAGTCTCTCCCCTCACCCTTAATCGCATCACAGATCTGAAACAACCCACTTGAGCGCCGCCCCTCAAATTTTTCTCCTCCATAGACTCATCCTTTCTGCCGCGTTTTCTCGGCCAGAGCCGCGATTCCGCGGCCATCTCTGCCTCCCTGGTGCGCCACCAAGTTCTGTTGCAGTCGCTGTTCTCTGCTCTTAGCCGATCCAGTGGCCGATCTTCTGAATTCTCTACCCAGTGCCCTCTGCAATTCGGATTTGATTTTCCCCCACGTATTCCGGGGGTGGTTTGCATTCTAATCTTTCGATCTCTTGTGTTGTTCTACATCTTTAGCATGGCACCATCTTTGTTTGCTGAGAAAGATTACTCCAAAATTTTTAGTGATAACAATGGGTATGGGCATATTTTTATTGATAGAATCCGTGCTTGGGATTGGTATTCTCTTGTGTATGATAATTCCGAACATGAAGCATTTTATTGTCCTGAATTGGTGAAATCATTTTACACTTCCATTGATCATGCTTCGGTAAATTTCGACACGTACCAATTCGCGGTTCATATGCCCCTAGGTAACATTTTCATCACACTTCCTCTACTTGAGGAACTCACTCACGTCCCCTGTTACCCACAACACAGCGACCCCCTTCCTGTTATTGATTACATGTCCATTATGGGCGCCCGCTGCACTGAACAAGACCGAGGGCTCAAGGCCAGTACCACCTTCCGTAATGTGCATTGTGTTGGACGATGGATCCAACGCAATATTCTGGGACTGGACCACACCACTTCTTTCAACAGACCTGTGCTGCAGATAATTCACGACCTTATGACTAGGCAGCACACGGTCTGCATCATCATGACCATCTTCCATTCTATCATCGCCAACTCCTCACGAACCCGTGGTGCTAAACATTCACACCCTATTCTGATTACTCGTCTATGTAGGACTTTCCTACCGGACGATGTGTTTGATGCATATGACCGGGTGTTTGTAGCACACGAGAGGGCCACTAGTGCCTATAATAGTTGTTTACATGCGGTCTGGACCCCTAGTGTCCAGACCGAGGATGTGCCAGTGGAGTCCTCTTCTGAGGAAAGTCTAGAGGAGGAAGATGAGCCCGCATTTTGGCACCAGGACCCCCCTACGGACTCACGTGCATTCATGTCCACCATTTGGCGGGGCATGAAGAAAATATTTTGGGGACAAGTTCGGCTGAGAAAACAAGTGGAGGAGCAATCATCTAGATTAGACCGTATTGAGGCCGGTCTTCAGCGTTCACAGTCAGCTGGACCCAGCACCACCGCTGGTCCAAAACGACGACGAGGGTGACTCTGTTCCTTTACCTATTTCATGCATATTTTATCTTGTATACATTGAGTGTAAGTTCACCTAGAGGGGGGGGGGGTGAATAGGTGATGGCTAATCTAATGGTCACTTAATGCCAAATGATGCGGAAGCTAAAAACAATTATGACCTAATTAAATCTTTTACACTAAACACCACGTATAACACAAGAGTGTTGCTGAATTCCCCGTGAAGGGCTCTGGATAAACTCCTCTAGATTCCCCTTGAATGGGTTGAGGTGCCGCGTTGGCTCTCTTGGTTGAATACAAGTGTTAGCAACAATCCCACGCAAGTATATCAATTAAGCACAAATGAATATATCAAGCATATAAAGATAGACAATAATTGAATGCAAGATATAAACAAGGGAGAGAGAGAGAAATGGCAATCGCAAACACAAAGGTATGTTTCGAGGTTCGAGCACACTTGCTCTACATCCCCGCCTTCGACACACGAAGGATTTCCACTATGCAAGACCCCAATGGATCTCTCCTCGGTGCCGCAACACCTACAAGCCCTCGGACTCCCTAGTCCCGTACACACGCAAGCCCACTGGCTCGCCGAGGCCGCACCTCGAACACGGAGTTCGCACCCGAACTCGAAACAAGGCGGACACACACGTCCGCCTCCTCAAAGTACAAGAAATGATCTCTTGGTGATCTAAACACTTTGATCACCAATAAAAGCTCTCACTACAACACTCCTATAGGATGAGTATGTCTATGAATTGCTTAAGTGTTTGTGTGAGAAAAACAAGGAAAGAGATGGTGGAGGAAAACTCAAAGAATCTCTTTAACACACTCTAAATAAAATCTTCCCTTTTGATTGGAAGTATTTGCACTCAAATATGTGGAGAAAACTCTTTTAAAAGGATGGGAAAAACTGGCTCAAGGCTCTCCTAAAATCTTAGCTCAAAACAATGACCAAACCCCCAAATTATAGGCTGTCAAAAACTAGCCGTTGGGGTCTGTCAGGCCTGCCGGTCGACCCGAGCGGTCGACCGCAACGGTCAGAAATCTGACCGTTGGAGCCACGGTCGACCGCCCGGGTCGACCGAGCCACTGGAGCAGAGAGTCGAACTCTCTGTCGGTCGACCCATACGGTCGGCCGTCCTCCAGTGCACAAAGGCGTGCACGTCTGTGCACGTCGGTCGACCCGAGCCGGTCAACCGACTTCAGATATAGTCGACTAGTTAAGTCGACTAGTCGACTTGGCTGAAGCCTGAAACAGAAATCTGGGATTTAAAACTAAGTCTTTTGGCACATATAAAAATCCCATAAATTACTTAAAAATTTACAAAAATAGTTTTACCATAATACTTTGATATACAAACATGCTTGCACAAAATCATGGCATGTTATAAATGATTGGACTATTTTTGTAACTTGAAAATATTTGGCTCATGATAAAAACTGTTTTTCCAAAACAATATTTTTCCAAAACATGTTTTTTCAAATCTTCATCAAATACAAAAACAAGATATACTTTTAAAGCATAGTGTGAATGGATATGATTCACTACACAATTAAGATGAAATATCTATGTTTTTGACAATAAGCATAAACTTGGTTTTGGTTGAAAGATGTAAACATGAATACCAAAAATCAAACATGTATTTTTTCTAAAAGAAAATCTTTTGTAAAAACAAAACTACCAAGAGTGTGTGTGTGATAAATATACTTGAGCAATCAACTAACTACTCTATCCTTTACATTTTTAACTAAAACAAAAACAAAATCTTATACCTAGACACAAGTCTTCATCTTCTTGAAGTCTTCACTTGAAGGCTTCTCATCTTCTTGACTTGGTCCAAGCTTGATCCAAAAGCTCCTTGGATCATACCGTGCTAGCTCCAAATCTTGACATTTTATCCTTTGTTGAGCTATGTACCTACTAAGATCTTGATAGTGAATCTGTCACTAATTAAACACAAGATCATTAGTATTATAACTTCATGAGTTAATCATCATCAAAACTAGAGTGATGGGCCTTTGGGCCAACAATCTCCCCCTTTTTGATGATGACAAAACTCATGAAGTTATATATGCATGGATTAAAGTAAAACTTCAAAGAAGCTCCCCCTTAACTCATGCATAGACATAAATAATAATATATGACAATGAAGCTCATAAATATGTATGCAAATGTATGGAGATAAAACATATCAAATTCTTTTTCTCCTATTTGCAATACAAAAATATATATGCATAAACATAAATCTTACGCGACATGCATATAACTCTCAAATTCTTCTCCCCCTTTTTGTCAATCATCAACAAAGGGGTTCAAAGTAAAATCAAATCAAACAAATTTTTCTCCCCCTTTTTGTCAAAAACAAAGAGATCAAGAAGGGGTAATACAAATCAATCAATAAAAATTTATATGCGATATACATTCATGAAGAGGAAGACGCTAAGTTAGCTTCCCTACACATATGCATTATATAAAGAAGGGATGACAAGCCCTAACTCACATAACACATATTATGTAATGTATAAGAGGAGATGTGAAGCTCCCCCTACACACGTATATCATATAAAGAAGAGTTGTCAAGCTCCTCAATTTATAATATACTCAATATGAATCTATATGTAAGAGAGATGTTAAGCTCTCCTTGCATATAGGCAATACAAATCAAAATTTTGAATTTCTCTCGATGAAACAAATTTTGAATTTTGATATCAATTTTGAAAATGATCAATTGTAAAATAGTGATCAATAGTAAGGTAATGATCAACCATATTGATACCAATTTAAAAAACTAATGCATAAGCTTGAAAAATAAGATTTGAATTTAGCTTAGCATTAATAACCTTTGTGCTTTAAATATGTAAGACAATTTTAACTAGGCACAAATATCACATATATGTATGAAAGGGAATACCAATAGAAATTGATATAATTTGAATTTGAAAGCATACATACATATAATCAAAACATGAGTATATAGAAAAAGAATAATCATATTGATACCAATTGAAATGATCCAATGATACCAATTGACATAAGGTAAGTTTAAGTGTATATCTCATTGTATAATCTACCACAAAAATTTTTTTTTTTAAAAGAATATATTTCAAGGTATATGTATGTTTTGACAACACAAGAAGTATACACACATATCCCAAAACACAATTGAGTCCATATATATAGATTTGCATGAAGGGCAAATGACTCAAGAGGTATACATGTATATCTTAAAGTTTGTCAAAATAAACATATACATGAAATGAAAGAACATGATCACAACACAAATCCAAAAAGTGGGAATACAAGTTTAAAAATGTATGTATCATCAAAATCAAGTAATACAAGCACATTTCATGGGTTCAAATAAGCATTCAAGCATGAATATAAATAGATTTATTTGTGGCCCACGATAAGTACAAGTATAAATCCTAGTGTTGATAAAACTAACATATAAACTAATATTCAAATCATGAAGCATCAAATCTTTTAGATCACAAAAGAATTTATCCATATAATTGAAATAAAGTAGGATCATGTGGATAAGAATAGATAACTAGTTTAAATTGATTTTGAATAACTAGTTAAAGATCCTTCAAATAACATCAAATCATATGTTTTTCATAAAACATAACTAGATACACAAAAATTTAAGCACTCATGGTATATAAGGCTCAAAATGATTTTAACAAAAGTGTGAGTGTTAAACGATCATGTAAATAACATTTTTATGAAAATAGTCAATGAAGCTCAAAAAGATCATAAGTCACATTTTTAACAAAAACACGAAAAAACATTTTCATCAAAACACTAATCTTCATGGTATATGTATGATTAATCCAATCCTAACAATACACATACATATCCCAAATCTAAAAGAGTCTATTAATGATGTTTGCATGAAGGCAAGAGACTCACGGGTATACATGTATATTTATTAGATTTGAATTAAGAATATATATACATGAAGTAAAGCATAATAATAAGGCAAAACATGTATAAAAGAGAATCATCAAAACTAGTCTATACATATGCATATAGTGGATACAAATGAGCATGAAGTTCAATTATATATGAATCAATTGTAAACATATTGAGGGATTAATCAAAGACTTAGTGATTCTATTTACACACATATATAAAAAAAAAGTATAAATAAATAAATAAAATAATTACTTAGCCACTAATTAAGCTGGTTAGCTGTGCCTTAAGAAGCATGGCCAGTCACGCCTAAAGGTGGTTAAGTCCTTAGTATTCGTGGCCTAGTTTACTCGAGTCCTTGAACCTTAGGGATGTATCTTTATCTGGTGCCCTAAGACCGACTGGTTTGGGAGTCATCGGTAAGAGGCTCGTTACATGGGTAAATTAGAAAGCCTAAGGAAGCTAAGGAGGTGTAAATAAATAAATAAATTAATAAATAAAAAATATATTGTATATATTAGTAAATAAATGAACTTTAGTCTAAGAAAAATCCTTCATATTTATAGATGTATATATACTAGGTTTGATGCAAAATTCGGTCTTCGCTCTATTCCTTAAAAAAACTTAACCTAAGTTGAAGACAAAACTCTAAATAGACACTTATAAAAAGAATGACGAGTTTAGGGTAACCTGAAACCTATAGATCAAGTAAGTTCTTGAAAAATATGGATCAAAAATTTTTTCACTAACATTTTTTCTTTTTGGATTTTGTGGGTGCAATCTGCTGAAAACCCTCAGGAGACAACACTCCTCCTCTAGGGTAACCTAGAGGTTTAACGGCTTGTTGCACGCGCTCAGTGCAATCGTGTCACCTACGAAAGTGGTTCAATAATTTAGCTAGGATTTTTTTTCTCTTTCTTTTTGCTCGGGGACGAGCAAAAGCTAGGTATGGGGGTGTGATTGTAGTTCATTTTTGCATCATTTTTCACTTCCATATCATGTTTTATGTAAATAAAAATAAGGTTTTTATTGGTTTTCTCTCTCATTATTCAGGTCCACCATTAATGGAGATGAAGGCCCATAATCAAGGAATTTTCAAGGTATTAATGGGATTAATTAAAGAGCCAAAAGGAAAAGCCCAAAGAGAAGCCCAGGTCTGGAGTCGTCCACGAATATCCCCAACTTTCTAGAAGATCCAGCGTGGCATACGGGCTGTAACAGAATGGCAACAGAAATCGTTGGCGCAACGACCAAGATTCTGCCGCGGAAACGCGGCTCTGGCCGCGGATCCGCGGCAAGCATCTGGCCGTTGAGCCAGCGTTTGATCCCACGGCCGAGATTTGAGGGCCTCATCCTCTGGAGCCTATAAATAGACCTCTAGGGCCTCTGCGAAAAAGGGAGGAGAGAATAGGAGAGAAGAGCTTGTATTTTTGAGAGAATTGTAGGGATTTTCTCTAGCTTTCTTTAATGCTCTTGTAATCTTCTTTCTCCTTCTAGAATTCTGCAAAAGAGAGAGAGAAAGAGTGTGAGATCTTGTAATTGAAGTGGTGACAACTTGAATGCAAGGATTGATCCATCTATCTTCTCATCTTTACTAATTCTAGTGCTTTACTTTCTTGTGCTTTACTTTCTTCAAGCTTTAATTACCATTGCATTTTCTTCTACCATGAATTGTTGTGTTCTTTTCATTTCAATGTCTAGCTAACTCTCTAACATGACTAGCTAACCACTAACTTTGCTAACTTCTAACCCTTGGGTGATTGCTAACTCATGTGATTCATTGGATGCTTTATTGTGATCTTGTAATTTCAAGTCTCTATTATCCCCAATGAAGATGAGTTACTTTAATTCTTGGCAAATGCTTGTTTTCATTCCATATGATTCATGTGAGCCTCATTTAGAGCCTTGTCTTTAGAACAAGTGCCTTGATGGAACATAGAGATGGAGCACCTAACTATGCTATTTGTTGTACAATTTTCTTACTTCAATGCTATCTCGAGTATGGCTTTGAATGACTAATGAATCTTGTATCTTCTTCCTTAGCATTCCCTTGAGTGACACTCCTTGATTCCACCATTGAAAAATTTATATCGGGAGCCGATGAATCAATGAGGCTACAAGACAAGCCGAGAAGATCACTCATCCTCTACATGGGAAAGTATTTGACCAAACAAGCAAGACAAACCTTTGCCGATGAATCAACATGAGGCATGCATCACCCTATGAGATTAGTAAGTTAGTAAATTAGAAGGGTTAGCTAGTCATGGTTTCTTCTCTCTAAAAGTCTTTTCAATGTTTTCCTTCTCAAAGTTTTCTTTTCAAGCTAGTAAAGTTTTCCAAGTTCATTTTACTTTCCTTTCCATCCTTTTTCTTTTCATGCAACAAAATCCACAACAAATTTTTCCTCTCTTTTCCATGTCATTTTGTTTTTCTTGAACATAGAAGAACTCTCGTTTTCTTTCTTCATAACTCAATTTTGAAACCGTAAAGCTTCCATCGCAAGCTCTCCCTGAGGATCGACCCGTAATAGCTTATACTACTACGGTGATTCGGAAGGAGTAAAAAAAAATTGTGAATACATTTTGGAGTTTTTGAACATCATATAAGAGCATCGAAGGTTGATTCTAAACCCTCTCTCTCTGAATATTAGTACACTCCTACCTTCCGAACAGTGAGATCGTTGGATAGCTAATCTAGATTTGTATTTGCACACATATTATTCATACACTCATGGATGTTCTCTTCCCTCCCATGTATGATGTTTCCAACATCGATCTGTGAAAGTTTAAGATGAGTGCTTATCTAAAAGCCCTAGGATTTCATGTTTATCTTGCCACTACCAAGAAATCCTATCTTAGTAATGACAAGTGCATTCAGGCTAATACACAAGCTTTAGAGGCTCTTAGGCCCACACTAAGCAAAGATGATTGATCGGTCACTGATATTGCATATTCATTGTCACATTTTCATACTTATTATGTAATAAACTCTGCTTTTAATTCTAATTATTCTAATTTATATGCAGGCCCATTGCTAAAGGAAAGGAAAGAGAAATGAGACCAAAAGCCCATCAAATTCTGATTTAATTCAAAATTAATTCGATATCTGAAAATCAGGGCAGATCAGTGCAAATCAGATCGGTTGAAAACCAGTTAGAACAAATCTCTACAATTTAATTGGTTAAAGCCAAAAATCAAAGGCCATTTCGTCAAATCTAGGAGCTGATACGGGAAATCCACAACCAGATAACGGAAAATTTCTGAAAGAGGAGCTGGACCCCCTGGGTGTGGCCGCGAAAACGCGGCCTAAGCCGCGTTTCCGCGCCGCGGCTTAGTTAGGGTTGTGCGGGAGCGTTTGCTCCCCCTATTTCCGTACACCCCTCCCCGTTGGGTTTTTCCTATAAACACTGAATTTTTCAGAGACTAGAGGGAACGATCAAAGAAGAGAGTAGAACTTAGGCTAATTTGTAGTTTGTAACTTAAGTTTTTTATTTTCTTTTATGTAATTTTTGTATTATTTATGTAACTGAGAGGAGAGGAGAGTTTCATGGAGGAATAAGAGCAAGCTTGTATTAAGGGTGACACCGGTGTAAGTAATCCTTTCTTTTATTGTTATTTGAATCGAATCGAAGTTTTCTTTTCTTTTCTATCCTTGTTTTTGTTTGCTTCCCTCTTCTGTGTTTGTGGATCCAAATGAAACCAATAGCCTCGAAGTTGCCTTGCCCTTGCAAGTGTCGTTGATGGCTTATGGTGATGGATATCCATTTCTATGGTAGTGTAGCTCGCCCCTTCATTTCATAGCGTAAATTAGGAATGGGGAAGATCCTATTTGTCATACTTCGCTCGCCTTCAAACAAAGGTACATCGTCGATAGGGTCACAGGTAAGCAGGCGTCGAAGAGGTAAGTAAGTTTTTTTTGAGGTTTTAGTTTTCTTTCATTTTTCTTTAGTTTAGATCACCAACACCATTAACACCCAACTATTTTATCACTCTTTTCAATTTCTTTGTATGTATCATTTTCTATTTTCTCCACCTTCTTAATCTACCACTTTCTTTTTAATTTAACTTTAACTTATTTTCCTTTTTTCAAGAACTAAAAGAAGATCTTTAACCATTGATTGCAACTTAAAAGAGAACTTACTAAAAAGCTTCCATCACTCGACCCTCCTTGTGGATCACGATCCGCATAGCCACTTGCTATTGCAGTAGTATTGAGTACTTGCACACTTTATTCTAAGTTCTGAAATTTTGTATTTTTGTGCAGGTAAAACCTCAATCAAATTTTGGCGCCGTTGCCGGGGAGGGACGGTAAGTAATTCTCTTTTTAAGTTTACACTTTTGGTTAACCTTCTTCTTTGTTCTTGGTGTACAGATTTAACAACAAGGAATTTTTGCTGCAATGGACATATAAGTGACCCTGGACTCTGCTCAAGAAAGCAGAGCCCAGAAGCCCTCAGATTTGCTACATTCCTGTGGCAATCTGAGTGAACTACTAACCTTTATTTTCTGCAGGTTGGCTGAATTGCAAAGTTTAATATCTATAGCTATCTATTTTCTTATTTGACTCATTGTATTTCTAACACAACAGTAAAAGGTTGATTGTAAATGCTAAAAATGATTTAGACTTTGCATTCAGGCACATGTCTATTTCATTACATTTTCTATTTACTGTTGAAGAGTGCTGAACCCAAGGTATGTGTGCATAGCATTTAGTATAAGGTTCATTCTTGTATGGAATATTACTTGAGTGTTACTTTTTTCTATATACTTGTACACTGTACTAAATTAATTTAAGGGCTTGTCCTATAAACATAATAAGGTGGGGAAGTCATTACCCTCCCTTAGCCCACAAACAATCTCCTCACTCACTAATCCAAGCCTAACTAAAACTGAGTAGACGTTGGCCCTAGGGACATCTCGGACTCAAATAGGAGACTGACCTAAGGGGGAAGTTGGTTTGAATTTGACTCTTGCCAAATCGGTATCTAAGGTTGGGGATTGAGGGGTGAAACCCCGAAGGCTGGTGGTTTGGCATAATTAGGCCTATTGCTTTAAGCACGGATACCTCCCACCAATCTTGCCCCTACCTGGCCGATTAACTTGTGGTCGATTCAGCAATATACCCCCCGTGGACAGTCTAACCAGTTAGGAGTCGTCTAGGTCTAAGGTTTACCCTAACTTAGGTTAGATTTTTTTTATTTGTTTGCTTATTTGTTTATTTTTCTTTGTTTGTGTTTGACATTTATTGTGTAATATGGCTTATAACTATAATTTTTTCAATTTTAATGGTAATCTATATTACAACCCAGCCTCTTTTTCGGATCTTACTAACTGGCATATCATAACTTTAACCAACCTAGTGTGCCGGATTGGTCTTATTCAAATCAATATAACCCATGTCCCCAATCTTTGACCATAATTTCCAAAATAATTTAAACTCTTCACAGAGTCAATGGGGATTCACTCCCCGAGTCCAATTTTCAACCAACTTGTCCTCCTTATCCACCTAGAAATGAGTATGCGTGAGTCCAAATAACAATCACAAAATCTGACAGACTCACAATTTCACCACAAATTTCAAAATAAAACTTCATATTTTTAAGTCCAATCGTAACAAAATGATGAACCAATAACTATGAAAAGATGCTTGAAGCCATGACTCAGGCTCAAATCGTTCGTAATCATGACATAGTATAATGGTCCAAACTCTCCATTTTCACCGTTTGACCATTTCTGATGTCGCTAACCATTCTGTTAGAGCCGAAAAATCATGTTGTTTTGGAAAACAAGATTCTATTTCAGCACACCCATTTGAACTCGCCCAAACCCCAAATTTTGAAAATAAAATTGACATTTTGGCAAGTTATCCCTTTCCTGAAATTGAACTTGAGAATGAATATGATCCTGAACCTAAACTTGGTAATTTAATTCTACTTCCTGATTCAATAATGACTCCAGTATTTTTACCTGATTTCCAATCACACCCCAAACCTAGTTTTTGCTCGTCCCAAGCAAAGTAAGCAAAGAAAAAGAGAAAATCCTAACTACATTATTACACCACTTTCGTAGGTGACACGATTGCACTGAGCTCGTGCAACAAGCCGTTAAACCTCTAGGTTACCCTAGAGGAGGAGTGTTGTCTCCTGAAAGTTTTCAGCAGATTGCACCCATAAAATCCAAATAAAAAGAAAAATGTTAGTGATTTTCAAAAAAGAAAAAGGAAAAAAGTTTATGATCTATTTTTGCAAGAATTTAGGTGATCTTTCGGTTTTAGGTTGCCCTAAACTTTTCCTTCTTATTATAAGTCTCTATTTTGAAGTTTTGTCTTCAACTTAGGTTTAGTTTTCAAAAATAGAGAGAGAACTAGATTTTGTATCAGGCCTATCATATGTACATTTATATGTATGAGGAATTGTTCTTAGATTATGGTACATTTATTTATATTTTATTATCATCATTCGTTTTTTATTTTTATTTATATATATATTTACACTTATTTATTTCCTTAGCTTCATTAGACTTTCTAATTTACCCATATGGCGATCTTTTTACCGATGACTCCCAGACCAGACGGTCTTAGGCACCAGATGAGGATACATTCCTAAGGTTTGAGGACTCGAGTAAATTAGGCTACGAATGCTAAGGACTCAACCATCTTTAGGTGTGACTGGTTATGCTTCTTAAGGCACAACCAACAAGCTTAATTGGTGGTCAAGCTTTATTAATTTCTAATACATATATTTTTTTCTTCTTTTTTATTATTATATATATACCTATATACATATATATTATATATATAAATAAAGGTACTAAGTCTTTGATTAATTTCTCAACATGTAAATGTAAATGTATATAATGCTTAGGAAAGATTCAAAATCTAATTATCTTTCTATTCTTTTCTTTCTTAACCTAACGATTCTACAGTTCTTCTTATTTTGACTTATATGAAGAAATCCTAGTTTAGAATTTTTCTAATTCCTAAGATCAAGTTAATTCTTTAAATGTGGATCACAGAATATATATATATATATATATATATATATATATATATATATATATATATATATATATATATATATATATATATATATCATTTTTCATAAGAAAAATCAAAATCTAAGAAAATCCTAGAAAATCAAATTCTAAAAAAAAAATTAAAAATCCTAAAAACGAAAAAAAATCTATGTTAGTATCTACCTCCCCATACCTATCTCATGCATTGTCCCCAATGTATGCAAAGAAAATATATGCATGAATATGTAAAGAAAAGATATCACCCCCTCCTTCGGCTCGGACCAACGGTGGTGCTTGGTCCGGCCGACTGCGATCGCCACAAACCCTCCTCTATGTGGTCCAAATGAGTGGTCTGTTCCTCCATCTGTTTTTTCAGCCTAACTTGTCCCTTAAAAATTTTCTTCATGCCTTTCCATATGGTTGACATGAAAGCTCTGAATCGTGGGTAGGGTCTACTGCCAAAAAGCCGGGTCATCATCTCCTCCAAGAGTTTGTCAGAAGAGGACTCAGCTTGGGCATCTTCGGGCTAAACACTAGGAGTCCAGACAGCACGGAGATAACTGTTATAAGCACTTGTTGCCTACTCTGGTGCAACAAATACTCTATCATAAGAGTCAAAGACATTATCCGATAAGAAGTTCTTACACAAATGAGTTACCAATACAGGATGTGAGTATCTGGCACCGCGTGTGCGCATGGAGTTAGTGATGAGACATTTAAAGATGGTAGTGTTGATGCAAACTGTATGTTGCCTAGTCATAAGATCGTGGATAATTTGCAGCACTGGCCTATTAAAAGAGGTGTGTGGTCAAGGCCAAGGATATTGCGTTGGATCCAGCATCCAACGCAATGTATGTTACGAAAAGTGGTACTGGCTTTGAGCCCTCTATCTTGTTTAGTGAAGCGAGCCCCCATCATAGTCATGTACTCAATCAAAGGCAGGGGGTCGCTATAGTGAGGGTTGCTAGGAACTAGCGTGTAGTCTTCTAACATGTCAACAGTGACAATAATGTCCCCAGTAGCCAAGTGTACCGTGAATTGGTGGGTGTCAAGATTAATTGTAGCTTGGTCAAGATTTGCATAAAAGAGCTTAACAAGTTCTGGGCAATAGTAGGCCTCATAATCAGAATTATCATACACCAAGGTATACCAATTCCATTCCCTAATCATATCCAAAAATATATGGCCAACATCGCTAAAGAGCCTAGAGAAATCTTTCTCAGCAAATATAGTGGGAGCCATGAAGTAGAATTCGAAGGAAAGGAGAGAAAATCGCAAACCTCACCCGGAATATGTAGGAGCAAATCAAGATCAGATTGACAGAGCAATCTGCAGGGAGATCAGCAAAGCGAGTTGTAGATCTGAGATCTACAGGAAGACGCGACCACTAGAAAATTAGGCGGCGCATAGGACTCCTCAAGACAGCCGCGGACGCGCGGCTGTGGTAGAGAAATCGCGGCAGTAACAGGGAAGCAGAGTCAGGGAAAATTTCTCTGGCGGCGCGCTCGTCTCCCCTTCTCAAATCTGCTCTCAGGTTTTAGGTTAGGGAACGGGAGAGGGTAAGAGATAATTTTTAGGGGCCTGAGAAGAGTGGGTTTCCTTATTTGCCCCTAGGTAAAATCGGAAATTATTTACCTAGGGTTAATTTCTGGTTATTATTGGTGAAAATGGGTATATATAGGAGGGAAAACCTAGGTAGCATTTAACACTTAAGTCCTTAAGTCCTTTATTATTTTTTATTTTGTTTTCTTGCTTTTTCTTATTTATTAATTATTAATTTCTTTTTATATATACTTTTTATTATTATTATTATTATATATTGTTTTTATTTACAAGGTTGGTCCAAAAAGATTTACGATGAATACCCTGGGAAATTGAAAGAAGGGTCTGGTCACATGTAGACTGGGTCGCAAAGACCCAGTTAAAGAATCTCGTGTGACTCTGGCTCTGTGGTGTAGAATGGTTTTAATCTTTGGCCATTGACTTTGAAAATGCTACCATTATTGGGATCTGAAATCTCAATAGCACCATAAGGGAAAACGGTGTGGACAAGATATGGTCCTGACCACCTGGTTTTCAGTTTACCAGAAAAAAGGTGGAGTCTGGAGTTATGCAACAGATTTTTTGTTCGGGGACAAAATTCTTCCGATTAATGGATTTGTCATGGGAGAGTTTCTTTCTGTGTTTAAAAATCCGAGCATTATTGTAATCCTAATTTCGTATCTCTTCCAGCTCAGAAATCTGCAACTTCCTCAAGTCACCGACTTTCTTTAGGTCAAAATTTAGCTGTTTAATTGCCCACAACACACGGTGTTCAAGCTCCACGGGAAAATGGCATGGTTTTCCAAATATAACTCGATATGGAGACATACCGAGGACAGTCTTGTAGGCGGTTTGATAAGCCCATAAAGCATTAACAAGTTTGATGGACCAGTCCTTACGATTATGTCCTACAGTTTTCTCCAATATGAGTTTTATTTGTCAATTTGTAACTTCCACTTGCCCATTTATCTGAGGGTGGTAAGTCGTAGACTATTTATGAGAAATGGAGTATTTCCGCATTAGGGCTTCAAAAGCCCGGTTGCAGAAATGACTCCCGTTATCACTGATTATCGCACGGGGGCTCCGAAGAGTGAAATGATGTTTTCTCTAAAGAATTTTATGACAACTTGGTTGTCATTTGTTCTGATTATAATAGCTTCAGTCCACTTTGAAACATAGTCTATAGCTACCAAAATGAATTGGTTGCCATAAAACATAATAAAGGGTCTCATGGAATTAATGCCCCACAAGTGAAAAATTTCTACTTTCAAGATTGGTGTAAGGGAGATCATGTCTTTGCATGTAATTCTACCCGTCATTTGACATTTGGCACAGAGTTTGTAAAAAGTATGAGCGTCCTTGAAGAGAGTGGGCCAGTAGAGACCACTCTAAAGGACTTTCTCGGCAGTCTTTCGTGGACCAAAGCGTCCGCCACAAGCTAACTCGTGACAAAATATCAAAACGCTTTGATGTTCATCCTCAAGAAGGCACCTTCTAATGATCTAGTCAGGGCAATATTTGAATAGATATGGTTCATCCCAAAAGAAAAATCGTATCTGTGTCAAAAAGCGGTGCTTGTCCTGATTTGATCAATTTGAAGGTGTTCGCCCGGTTGCAAGGTAGTTTGCAATATCTGCGTACCAGGGCTCTTTACACATCGTGGAGATGTGTTCGTCAGGAAAATCTTCATTGATCGGTATCGTCTTAGTTGGTGCATTGGGAATCCTCGAAAGGTGATCAACCACCACATTCTCAATGCCCTTTTTATCCTTTATTTCTAAGTCAAATTCTTGCAAAAGGAGTATCCAACAAATAAGCCTAGCTTTTGCATCCTTCTTTTGCATTAAGTATCTGAGGGCAGAGTGATCAGTGTAAATCGTTGTCCTAAACCCAAGTAGGTACTGGCGAAATTTCTCCAACGCAAACACAACTGCCAAAAATTCCTTTTCAGTCGTTGTGTAATTGTGTTGGGCCTCGTTAAGCGTCCTACTCCTACTAGCATAATAAATCACATGTTTCTTATTATCAATACGCTGTCTTAGAACAGGGCCTATGGCATAATCGGAGGCGTCACACATGATTTTGAAAGGTCTAGTCCAATCAGGCACTGAGATTGTTGGCGCCAAGATAAGTCTTTATTTTAGCTCCTCCTAAGCTTGTAGACATTCTTTATCAAAATTGAAGGGCACATCTTTTCCTAACAGATTAGTTAAAGGTCTAACAATTTTGCTAAACTCTTTAATAAATCTTCTGTAGAAGCCAGTGTGCCCCAGGAATGATCTAATGTCTTTTAGGCTTTTTGGTTTAGAGAGCTTTGCTATCACTTCCACCTTAGATCTATCAACCTCAATCCCTCTGCTTGAAATTTCATGCCCGGGACATTTCCTTGTTTAATCATGAAATGACACTTCTCCCAGTTGAGTGTCAAGTTTTTTTCCATGCATCTTTGTAAAACCAGCTTCAGATGATGCAGGCACTAGTCAAAGGAATCATCGTTTACAGAGAAATCATCCATAAAAATTTCGAGAAATTTTTTCACCATGTCCGAAAAGAGACTAAGCATGCAATGTTGGAACATTGCAGGAGCGTTGCATAAACCAAAGGGCATTCGTCTGTATGCAAACGTTCCAAAGGGACAGGTGAAAGTTGTTTTTTCTTGATCCTCGGGAGCAATTAGAATTTGATTGTATCCTGAATATCCAACCAGGAAATAATAATACTCGTGTCCAGCCAATCTCTTGAGCATTTGGTCTATGAATGGAAAAGGGAAGTGGTCTTTACTTGTGGCAGCGTTTAGTTTTTGATAATCAATACAGACTCTAATTTTCATTGGAAGATGAGTTTGTACTAATTCCTTCTTGTCTCTTTCTACCACAGTAAAGCCTGCCTTCTTTGGCATAGCGTGGACTGGACTAATCCATTGGCTACCGGATATGGGATAAATGATTTCATTGTCTAGTAACTTCACAATTTCAGCACGGACAGCCTCTTGCATGATTGGGTTCAGTCGACGCTATGAATCACATTTTGGCTTTGCCTCTTCTGTTAAGTAAATCCGGTGTTGTACAATGGCTGGATTGATCCCCTTTATATCAACCATGGTCCAACCAATGGCCTCTCAATTTTCCCTTAACACCGCAAGAAGATCCTCTTCTTGTTGTTTTGTAAGATGAGACGCTATTATTAAGGGGAAAGCTTCCTTTTCACCCAAGTATTGATACTTGAGATGACTAGGAAGAACTTTTAGCTCTGAAGAGGGGATATGATCTATCGATGGTTGTTCTTCTTGCAAGGGAATGATAGGGTTGCGTTTGTTGCCCACTCCACTGTGGATTCGATGATTTGATCAAGATTGAAGCAATCTGACTCCAAATCGAATTCATTTTCAGAGTCATATTCCATCTCCTCTTCGTGTTCACTTGTCAATCCTTCAATCAAGTTCACTTCGAAAGACTGATCATCCAAGTCTCGAGGTTATTTTCCCAGGTGGAAAACATTTACCTCTTTCGTCATATCACCGAAAGTCATACGCATAGACCCATTCCTACAGTTTATGATGGCATTTGCAGTGGCTAGGAAGGGTCGTCCTAGAATGACCGGGGTTTGAGCTTTCAGATTTTGCACGGGTTATGTCTCCAGAGCGATGGAATCCACCAGGTAAATGAATTCCTGACCCGTATGAGGACATCTGTAATCCCCCTTTGGAATCTTTATAAATCGATCAGCCGATTGTATAGTAACTCTAGTTGGACGGAGGTCGCCCAACCCGAGTTGCTGATACACAGAAAAGGGAATCAAATTGATGCTGGCTCCTAGATTAAGTAGTGCCCGGTTTATTATAGTCTGTCCTATGATACATGAAATGGTTGGACTCCCGGGTGGGTCTTTGTATTTTACAGGAATGGGCCCGGTTAACAGCTCACTTATGTTAGATGCAAGGAAGTCCTTCTTGGGGACATTTGTTTTTCTTTTCTTGGTGCACATATCTTTTAAAAATTTTGCATATGAAGGGACTTATTGTATGGCATCAAGAAGAGGCACATTGATCTGAACTTGATTGAACATTTTCATAATCTTCTCCATTTGAGCATTAATCTTGTTGTTTGCTAGCCTATTAAGAAATGGCACAATAGGCTTATAAGGTTGCTCATCTATTTTGTTTTTATCATTGGACTTGGAGGTTGATGGTTGTAAACTTGAAGATGGTTCATTTGGAGTTTGTGGTACAGTCACAGGAGAATTTGACACTGATTTATTGGAAATGGGATGACTAGAAACCTGATTATTAATTTGTTTTCTGGATCTCAAGATATGAACAGTGTTGCATTGTTTCGGAATTATGTCTTCAACTTCATGAATAGAAAAGGGTTCTTAGGATTAGGCAAAGGCTGACTAGGCAGTATTCCCTTTTGTCTTTCATTTAGTAAGTTAGCCAATTGATCTATTTGAACCTCTAACCTATTAATAGCTTGGTTGTGGTTGTTCATTATTGAGGCCTAGGTTTTGGACAATGTTTCAATCATTCTTTCCAAATCTGACATTTTCTTATCAGGATGATTCTGTTGTTGTTGGTAGGTGGGTTGGAAGTTATGTTGGTAATTCGATTGAAAATTCGGTTGACACTAATGGAAATGGGTTAATGAGACTGAGCAGGGTATTGGTGTGGAAGTTGTTGCCTTAGTTGCTCAGGACCAGACTGACTCCATGAAAAATTTGGATGGTTCCTCCATCCCGGGTTGTATGTCTTGGAGTAGGTATTGTAATTGGGTCTTGATCAGCAAAAAGCATGCACAAAATTAAGTAAAAGAGTGATAGTTGATATTACTGCTTTTGTAATTCTTTCGTACTAGTAAAGTGGCTATACGGGTCATATCCACAAGGAGGGAGAGCGATAGAAGCTTTGATGCGGCTTCCTTGTTCAAAGTAAAGAAAAAGTTCTTTGTTTTAAATAAAGAATTGAAAAGAAAACAAGTATTGTTTCAAGAATTGTTTCAAGAATTGTTTGGATTGGTTTGTTGGTTTGTAAAAGTGAATTTTCTTAATGGTAAAAATGCATGGCTAATTTTCTACCAAGTGCTCCCACTAATCTCTAACTTCTTAAAGATGTAGCCTCACGATGGATCATAGGCAAGCATAACTTTTATGCATAGGAACTATTCACGTTGGAGACCGAACGAAAGTCCTTCCTTTAACTTAGCTTTACCATGGCAAAACTTTAACATTCCCTTATCAAGATCCAATCGAAGGCGAGAATAAGGGAAGAAACAAGTGCACAAATGGTATCAGCAAAGATTAATAGGAATATCTCTACTTTAAAAGACAAGCAAAGTTTACAATTTATAGATCATCAAAAACCCGTTAAGCATGAAATATAAGAGAGCTAATACTTGTAGATAAGTTAGAGTTAGAACTTTCGTCTTAAGATATCATAGATCTCATTTGCACAAGGCTTGTTTGACATTATTGACTCATTTGGGTTATCAATCAAGTTGTTAGAGATTAGTGGGTTAGTAGTTAGTTAGCCATGCAATAAAAGAGTTAGTTAGACATGAATAGGAAAAGAAATAACAAGAGAGAAGAGGTAAAGAGAAGGAGTATTACACTAAAACAAGTAAAGAGCAAATGAAAACACCAAGTAATGGAAAGAAGAAAGAGAAGTATTACTTGTATAAGCTTGTCACCTTCAAATACAACTTGTACACACTCTCTTTCACTCTAATGGCTAAACTAAACTAGAGGAAGAAGAAAACATAAAAACAACTACAACTCCTAAAAACAAAGTAACAACAAAACTCTAAACTCTGGATATCTCTATTGAAGAACCCCAAGGGGGTATTTATAGGCACCAGGGGAAAAGGGGTCGGGCGGCAAACCCTGGCCAAAGCGCTGGCGCTGGCGCGACCGCGCAAGTTCGAAAACATGGCCAGAGCCGCGTTTTCGCGACTGTACTAGGGCGGCGCGTGCAGCGCTGCCTGCTGTGTGTGGTCGGTCGGTCTCCTGTCAGTTGTATATTTCAGATTTCAGATTGAGCCCCCAGGTCTGGTAGAATCTCCTCCTAAGGTCAACGGCTACTTTGTAGGTCTTTAATTACCTATTAAATAGTGATTTAGGGTCTTCTTATTCATTGCACACCATGGACCTAGGATCACACAAGCAAATCATTATTATAAGTATTTTATATAAAATAAATGTGCAAATGTGGTAAAAATTATGCAATATTAGAGACTAATCACATTCCCACACTTATCTTTTTGCTCGTCCCGAGCAAAACAAAAACAGGAGAATTATTACACCACTTTCGCATGTGACGCGATTGCACTGAGCATGTGCAACAAGCCTTTAAACATCTAAGTTTTCCCCAGAGGAGGAGTGTTGTCTCCTGAGGGTTTTCAGCGGATTGCACCCACAAAATCTAATAAATGAAGAAAATGTTAGTTGTCAGCAAACCTCTTTCAAGAAAAAGAACTTTCAATCATCTAAGTAAAAATGACCGAATGATATAAGAATTAGGTTTAACCCTCATAAGTCCTCCTATACTTTAGCCTTCATAAAAGAAGAAATTATGATTTTTCTTTGAATTTAGAAAGGATATTGTACTTCTAACTAATTATGTTATTTTGCTTTAGATAGATATGCATAATGTGTAAGTGTGATATGCTTGGGATTTCTCAACTCAACTTTAAATGTCATTTAATTTTATTAATGTTTGTCTAGATGTTTATTATTAGTTTCTTTAGGCTTTCTACTTTACTTATGTAACACATATCAAATCGATGACTTTCAAACCAGATGGTTTTAGGGCACCAGGTGGAAAACCACCCCTCAGGTCAAATATGCAAGTAGAGTAGGCCACGAAATCAAGATTTACTTTTATATATATATATATATATATATATATATATATATATATATATTATATATATATATATATATATATATATATATATATGAAAAACACCTAGAGGGGGGGGGGGTGAATAGGTGTTAATGCTAATCTTAAGATCTTTTTAAACTTAGTATGAAAGTATGATGCAAATGGTCACTCAAAACAAGAAATTGAAGCCGAATTCCCCCTGAAGGGCTCTAGAACTTCTCCTCTTTGATTCCTCTAGATTATGAGTTGAGGCGCGTAATTGCTTTCTTATTGTGATGAGTAAAGACCAAAAATGCAAGTAATGAAATGGAAGCAATAATGAGGTGCACACAAGAGATATCACAAGATAGAAATGTAAAGCAATAAAAAGGCAATAAGGAAATCAATCGCAAACACAAGGGATTTGTTTCGATGTTCGAGCCACCGCTCTACGTCCCCGCCTTCACCATCGTGAAGGGTTTCCACTATATCCACAGAGGAAATTACAAGAGGTCTACCGAAGACCGGAGTACCGAACTCCCACCAATCCAATCCTCTTCACAAGAGGGATCTCAACACAAAGAACAACAAGTAACAAGGTGATCAAAAAGACCACAAACTTCTCTCTTACAACTCCTTATAGAATGGAATGATTTTTGGCTCAAGAAGTGTAGTGAGAAATTCAGTTGAAAAGAGTAAGGAATAAGCTTTAAAACAACTGAAAAACTTTGACAAGAATGCACTTTAGAATTGAGAACTTTGAAAAACTTTTCTTCTCTTTTTGAAGCACAAA
Source organism: Agave tequilana (assembly GCA_038442645.1). Lineage (NCBI taxonomy): Eukaryota > Viridiplantae > Streptophyta > Magnoliopsida > Asparagales > Asparagaceae > Agave > Agave tequilana. The sequence goes on from JAVJIF010019269.1 coordinate 54,923, forward strand.
ACAATGGGTATTTTTCTTGATTTTAACAAGTGACCAATGCCATCTATTTATAGGAATTAGAGGAGATCTAATCATCATTATAACTAGTTTAATAGGTCAGGAAATAGCCCCCAAAGTTTCAGAAATAGCTAACTAAAATGTCTCAATCAAATCCAATCAACAAAACTCAGAAAACTAGCCGTTGGGGCTGCTGGCGGCTGTCGGTCGACCGGCCCGGTCGACCGGCAGCCCAATTGTCAACTAGCCGTTAGACACGGTCGACCGGTCCGGTCGACCGACGCTCAAACAAAAAACGAGTCTTTGTTCTGTCGGTCGACTGGCCCGGTCGACCGACAAAACCCGAGAGCAAGGGTCTTTCAGTCGGTCGACCGGTCCGGTCGACCGGCAGACGTGCACAAGCGTGCACGCCAAGACCACAAGGCCCGGCGACCGGTGCGGTCGACCGATCAGGCCTGGAATGGATCCGGTCGACCGCCCGGTCGACCGTTGGGCCTGAAACAGATTTTTATAGGAAAAATTTTGAACTTTGAAAAATTTTCAAAATAATTTTGTAAGGCTAGATTAAGTAGCATGCTATAAGGGTTGGTATACATGATATAAACAAGATGTAAAAATATAAAATATTTTGAGTCATGTATATTAAACAAGACATGCACCTAAATCAATTAACCAAAACAAAACCGTATTTTGAAAATGAAAGTGTGTGTGTGTTTTCTTGAGCCAACTTATCATAACCTCATTCTTTAACAAACTAATTCTTACAAAGGTTCTAGGTGACTACAAGGTCTTCAAATGGGCTTCTCCATATGCGATGTTAGCTTGATTCCTTGAACCCGAAATGAACCAACTTGAGTCAACAATACCTTCCTTTAGGGAAGAACACTTCTTGAATCTTTAGAACCTGAAACACACTTAAACACTAAAATATGATTAGTACAAATAACTATATATGTTTTGTAATCATCAAAACTCAAAAATCGGGTGATTGTAACCTTGGGCCAACAATCTCCCCCTTTTTGATGATGACAAAACATATGAGTTATTTAACAAAACATGGGAAAGGAGCTTGGAAGCTCCCCCTCAAATCATGCTATATTTATGAAAGGCTATAAACATGCAAAGTAGAAACTAAGAACTTTGGTATAGGCAATCAAAACATATTGCTCAAAACTAACTGTTCAAAACTCAAAACTCAAAATTCAAAACTCAAAACTCAAAATTCAAAATAAGCTAACTTTTTCTCCCCCTTTTTGTCATACATCAAAAAGGGTAAATAAAAAAAAAATTATGATTCCATAACACAAACATTTAATTCACCAAAAATAAAGGAAAATCTAGCATAGCTAGTGGTTTTGTAAAAATATCGGCAAGTTGAAAATCGGTAGAAACATATTCAATTTCAATATCACCTTTCTCATAATGATCTCGAAGAAAGTGATACCGAATGTCAATGTGCTTAGTCTTACTATGTTGATTTGCATTTTTAGTCATATGAATAGTACTAGTATTATCACAAAATATTTTAATATGGTCAAAATGCAAATCATAGTCAAGGAGAGTATGTTTCATCCAAAGGACTTGTGCACAACAAGCCCCCGCCGCAACATACTCCGCCTCGGCGGTTGAGAGGGCTACCGAATTTTGCTTCTTGGAAGACCATAAAACAAGACAATTATCGAGAAATTGACATGTTCCACTTGTACTCTTCCTATCCACTCTACAACCCGCATAGTCGGCATCCGAAAAACTCGTCATTGAAAATTGTCTGGTCTTCGGATACCACAAACCCATTTCAATTGTGCCTTTAAGGTATCTAATAATGCGTTTTACCGCAATCAAATGGGACTCTTTAGGACACGATTGAAATCGAGCACAAAGACATACACAAAACATAATATCCGGCCTACTAGCCGTTAAATACAACAAGCTACCAATCATGCTACGATAAAGCTTAATGTCTATACTTGTACCTTGTTCATCCTTGTCAAGCTTTGTGGTGGTAGCCATGGGAGTTTTGCTTGTCTTAGCCCCTTCAAGCCTAAATCTCTTGATAAGTTCTTTCGTATACTTGGCTTGATTGATGAAGATCCCATCTTTCCTTTGCTTGATTTGGAGACCAAGGAAATAGTTAAGCTCGCCCATCATAGACATCTCAAATTCCTCCTTCATGCATGATTCAAAAGCTTTGCAAAGATTTTCATTAGTAGAACCAAATATGATATCATCAACATATATTTGAATTATAAGTATATCATTTTCAACATGTTTAGTAAACGAAGTAGTATCTATTTTTCCTTTATTAAAACCATTAGAAATTAGAAATGGAGAAAGTCTTTCATAGCAAGCCCTAGGGGCTTGTTTTAAACCATAAAGAGCTTTGTCAAGTTTGAAAACAAAATCCGGATGTGTAGGATCAACGAACCCGGAGGGTTGTTCAACATACACCTCCTCTTCAATAAATCCATTTAAGAAAGCACTTTTTACATCCATTTGAAAAAGTTTAAAATCTTTATAAGAAGCAAATGCAAGTGTCATCCGTATGGCTTCAATCCGTGCTACGGGTGTAAAGGTTTCTTCAAAATCGATACCTTCGACTTGAGTGTAACCTTGAGCCACTAACCTAGCTTTATTCCTAACAACATTTCCCGACTCATCCAACTTGTTCTTAAAGATCCACTTAGTACCAATTGTTGGTCTATCGTGGGGCCTAGGAACAAGATGTCAAACTTGGTTGCGCTTGAATTGATTGAGCTCCTCTTGCATGGCTAGCAACCAATATAAGTCGCCCTCGGCTTCGAGGATGTTCTTTGGTTCAAGGTGAGAAATAAAAGCATAGTGCCCACAAAGATCATGAAGTTTAGAACGAGTAGTTACCCCTTTTGATACTTCACCTATAATAAGATCATTGGGATGATGCGGATTGAATCTCCAATCTTTTGGAAGTGGTTGAGTAGTCTCCACTTCAACTTCTTGAATTTCATTTCCTTGAACCTCATTTTCTTGAACTTCATTTCCTTCATCATCCTTTGGCATGTCTTCAAGAGTAGGTGAGTCCTTCAAAGTAGTTCTCTCCATTCTTCATTTAGGGAATCTATTTCTACAACATTCTTAACAAACACATTAGATTCCTCAAACTTTACATGTATAGATTCTTCAATAGTCAAGGATGACTTATTGAAAACTCTATAAGCTTTACTAGTATTAGAGTAACCAAAAAAAATTGCTTCATAAGACTTTGCATCAAATTTACCTAAATTATCTTTAGTATTCAAAACAAAACATTTACAACCAAAAACATTAAAGTATGAAACATTTGGCTTTCTAGAAAAATAGATCTCAAAAGATGTTTTTGAAGTGTTTTTGCATAAGAAAACCCTATTTGATATGTAGCAAGATGTGTTAACGGCTTTGGCCCATAGATAATGAGGGAGACCGTACTCATTTATCATTGTCCTAGCCATCTCTTGTAATGTTCGATTTTTCCTCTCAACGACTCCATTTTGTTGTGGAGTTCTAGGACAAGATAGTTCATGCTTAATTCCATGTTCTTCACAAAAAGTGATAAAGGGTTGGTTATTGAATTCACCACCTCTATCACTTCTTATTCTTAAAATAGAAGAATCTTTTTCCTTTTCAACTCTTTTCTTAAAGGCTTGAAAATATGAAAAGTCTTGATTTTATGCTCTAAAAAGAAAACCCAAGAAAAACGAGAGAAATCATCAACTAAAACGAAAGCAAAACGATTCCCACTTAGACTTTTGGTTTGTGTAGGACCAAACAAATCCATATGGATCAACTCCAAAGGTCGTGATGTCATGATATCCTTGATTGACTTAAAAGAGGACTTGGTTTGTTTCCCAAGTTGGCACGCATCGCAAATGCGGTCCTTTTCAAAGTTCAAGCAAGGAATACCTTTCACCATTTCTTTGTTATTTAATCTAGATAGATGGTCAAAAGAAATGTGGCCTAATCTTCTATGCCACAACCAAGAGTCATCATCGAGGGCTTTCAAACAAGTAGCATTGCATAGCATATTAGACATGTCAATCATGTATACATTGTTTTCACAAAATTCGAAAAATATACATGCATTGGATTGTCTATCAATAACACTACATGCTAGGTCATCAAAAATAACATTAAAATCTTTATCACAAAGTTGACTAACACTCAAGAGATTATGCTTGAGGCCATCAACTAAAACAACATTTTCTATTAAAGGAGATGTACCAAGTTTAACATTACCAATACCAATGATCTTTCCTTTGGCGTCATCTCCGAAGGTGACGGTGCCACCTTCATGGTATCTTAATAGGGTTGCGAAGTTGTTGATATCCCAAGTCATGTACCTTGAGCAACCACTATCAAGATACCACAATCCTTTACGTCGTTGGGCCTTGGAATGTACCTACATCATTTAACAAATTTGTTGACTTTGGTACCCAAACTTTCTTGGGTCCTTGAAAGTTAGTATTCCGAACTCAAACATGTTTATGCGATGCATTAATCCTATCATAGCAAAATTTAACCAAATGACCTTTATGGCCACAATATGTGCATGAAAAGACTTTACCATACATGAATGCATGATGAGTGTGTGGAGTGTGGGCATGTTTAGGGTGCTTGACATGATGTAAAGGTTGTGATTTATGAACATGAGCATGAATAGCATGTGAAGGTTTTTTTTGGGACATGTTTCTTAGGAAACATAGCCTCTAGTCTATTTTATCAAATTTACATTTCTTCAAAACAATTCCTAATGAATCAATTTTCTCTTTTAGCATGGAAATTTCATTTCCATCAATTTGTGGAATTTTACCTTTGCAAGAAATTTTATAGTTATCAAAATCCTTTTGTGTAGAAACAAGAGTAGAAAACAATTCATCTTTTTCTTTTGTAAGAGAGAAAACTTTGTGGTTGAGTGATTCATTTTCCTTTTTCATTTTCAAGTATTTCTTTTTGAGAAAATCATAGTTATGAGATAGTTCTTCAAAAGCTTCTCCTAATTCATCCATAGATAGATCACAATCAATGGAAGTATCGGGAGTTACCTTGCTTGTGCTTTCATTTGCCATGAAGCACATGTTGGCGATGTCGACTTCCTCATCGGATTCATTCTCCGAATCCCAAGTAGCCTTTAAAGCTTTCTTTTTATATGGCTTCTTGGAGTTGGAGGGCTTGGCTTTATCCGGACATTCCAAAACAATGTGACCCGTCTTCCCGCAATTGAAGCAAATGATTTTCTTCTCTTCTTTACCTTGCCATCTCCTTCTATTTTGGAACTTTGCCTTGTTGTACATTCTCCGAACGTTCTTTACAAGAAGAGAAAGATCCTCATCATCCTCTTCTTCATTATCGTCTTCGGAGTAGGTGGAAGAACTCTTGAAGGCAATAGCTTTCTTCTTGGGAGGAGCCATCTCTTCTCTTGCTTTTCTTTCCATCTCATGGGTCTTGAGATTCCCAATGAGACCTATAAGCTCCATTTCTTTCTTGTCATTGAGCTCCTTCAAGGTAGTGGCTTTGACTTCCAAGATGGAGGGAGTACACGGATGATCTTCCTCACTTTTGGTCGTTGTCAATGCCGTCACATAAAGAAGAAAGTCCATTAGTAATCTTTGTAAACTTAGTAACCATATCATCTATGGTTTCATTCTCTTGCATAGAAAAATTTTCATATTGGGAACGAAGAAGGTCGATTTTTGCCCTCTTTACTTGTGAAGTCCCCTTATGAGTGACAAGTAAGTGAGTCCAAATCTCATGTGCAGATTTGCAATGAATGACTCTAGAAATATCATCATCATTAAGAGCTTGAAGTAAGGCATAGTGTGCCCTAGCATTAGCATCAAACTCCTTCGTGGCAATATTGGACCAAGTGTCCTCATCACCAAGGGGTGCACTAAATGGTTTGGTCACCGCCTTTGCAACCCGGCTTCCTAAGGATTGCAAAAACACGGTCATCTTAACCTTCCATATGGGAAAGTTAAGGCCATCAAACTTGAGTGGGGTCTTAATTCCTTCGGCCATTTTTACAAAGTGTATGAGGATGAAAAATGAATATAGTGATTAGCAATATAGGATCTCTCTAAGGTTGTTAAGCCAAGAGCCTAGAGACCAAAGCTCTGATACCAATTAAAAAACACCTAGATGGGGGGTGAATAGGTGTTAATGCTAATCTTAAGATCTTTTTAAACTTAGTATGAAAGTATGATGCAAACGGTCACTCAAAACAAGAAATTGAAGCCGAATTCCCCGTGAAGGGCTCTAGAACTTCTCCTCTTTGATTCCTCTAGATTATGAGTTGAGGCGCGTAATTGCTTTCTTGTTGTGATGAGTAAAGACCGAAAAATGCAAGTAATAAAATGGAAGCAATAATGAGGTGCACACAAGAGATATCACAAGATAGAAATGTAAAGCAATAAAAAGGCAATAAGGAAATCAATTGCAAACACAAGGGATTTGTTTCGAGGTTCGAGCCACCGCTCTACGTCCCCGCCTTCACCACCGTGAAGGGTTTCCACTATATCCACCGAGAAAATTACAAGTGGTTTACCGAAGACCGGAGTACCGAACTCCCATCAATCCAAACCTCTTCACAAGAGGGATCTCAACAGAAAGAACAACAAGTAACAAGGTGATCAAAAAGACCACAAACTTCTCTCTTACAACTCCTTATAGAATGGAATGATTTTTGGCTCAAGAAGTGTAGTGAGAAAATTCAGTTGAAAAGAGTAAGGAATAAGCTTTAAAACAACTGAAAAACTTTGACAAGAATGCACTTTAGAATTGAGAGCTTTGAAAAACTTTTCTTCTCTTTTTGAAACACAAAACAATAGGTATTTTTCTTGATTTTAACAAGTGACAAATGCCATCTATTTATAGGGATTAGAGGAGATCTAATCATCATTATAACTAGTTTAATAGGTCAGGAAATAGCCCCCAAAGTTTCAGAAATAGCTGACTAAAATGTCTCAATCAAATCCAATCAACAAAACTCAGAAAACTAGCCGTTGGGGCTGCTGGCGGCTGTCGGTCGACCGGCAGCCCAATTGGTAACTAGCCGTTAGACACGGTCGACCGGTCCGGTCGACCGGCACTCAAACAAAAAATGAGTCTTTGTTCTGTCGGTCGACTGGCCCGGTCGACCGACAAAACCCGAGAGCAAGGGTCTTTCAGTCGGTTGACCGGTCCGATCGACCGGCAGACGTGCACAAGCGTGCACGCCAAGACTACAAGGCCCGATCGACCGGTGCGGTCGACCGATCAGGCCTGGAATGGATCCGGTCGACCGCCCGGTCGACCGTTGGGCCTGAAACAGATTTTTATAGGAAAAATTTTGAACTTTGAAAAATTTTCAAAATAATTTTATAAGGCTATATGATTAAGAAGCATGCTATAAGGGTTGGTATACATGATATAAACAAGATGTAAAAATATAAAATTTTGAGTCATGTATATTAAACAAGACATGCACCTAAATCAATTAACCAAAACAAAAACCGTATTTTGAAAAATGAAAGTGTGTGTGTGTTTTCTTGAGCCAACTTATCATAACCTCATTCTTTAACAAACTAATTCTTACAAAGGTTCTAGGTGACTACAAGGTCCTCAAATGGGCTTCTCCATATGCGATGTTAGCTTGATTCCTTGAACCCGAAATGAACCAACTTGAGTCAACAATACCTTCCTTAGGGAAGAACACTTCTTGAATCTTTAGAGCCTGAAACACACTTAAACACTAAAATATGATTAGTACAAATAACTATATATGTTTTGTAATCATCAAAACTCAAAACCGAGTGATTGTAACCTTGGGCCAACAATATATATATATATATATATATATATATATATATATATATATATATATATATATATATATATATTGGCGTGAGTAATCATGCTTCTTGAGGCACAATTATGCAGCTTATTGGTTTTTTTTGTGTTATTCAAAGTTGTGTCTCTAAATCTCAAGCATGTGTGTGTGGTTTATGCATTTTCTACTATGGCTAAATAAAAGATATGAGTTATTTTCCTTGTTCCTCCCAACTCTTAATCAAACCAATGTTTCATTTTTATTTAGGCTAAAATAAAGATTTCTTAATAAGGTTCCCTTAATTCTTACAACCTTTTTGTACTTTTATAAAGAGTATAAAACTTCTTCTTTTTTGTTCTGGAGGTTTCTTTTAAGTTAAAAGAAAGAATGTTAGCACCCCCAACACCTATCTAATGTATTGTGCGCAATGAATGTCATGTAAATGCAGATACAATAAATAGGGAGAAGAAATGATATCACCGTCTCTGCCGACTCGGGCCGGTCGAAGTGCGAACGCCTAGGCGTGTCCTCAATATGCTCCAGGGGGTTCCAATTTTAGCCCTAGGGTAAAAAGGGAATTCACAAGTATAAAAGGGGTAGCTATATCATATAAACAATTATAAAGAACCCCTAATCTTTTTTTTTAATTTTTTTTGGTGTGTGGATGGCTATGGCCAGGTGTATGACGGAGCGAAAAGACTCAGCACAATTTCAGCCTGTGACACAGGCTCAATGGTCAAAAATGGCTTCAGTCTTTACTCATTCACTTTGAATTCCGTATTTCTCTTAGGATCGACAATAACCACAACACCGTATGGGAAGACGGTGCGCACAATGAATAGTCCAGACCAACGAGTTTTAAGCTTCCCTGCGAAAATGTGAAGCCTCTAGTTGTATAGCAGAACCTTGTCGCCCGGGGCAAAATTTTTCTGGTTGATAATTGGTCATGAAAAAATTTAGTTCTGTCTTTTGTGATCCGTGCGTTCTCGTAGGCCTCATTCCGTATCTCCTCCAACTCTGAGATCTGTAATCTTCTTAGTTCACCGGCCTTAGTCAAATCAAAATTGAGTTGCTAATAGCCCATAGGGCTCAGTTTTCTAACTCGACTGGCAGATGACAGGCTTTTTCAAATATGATTCTATAAGGAGACATCTCCAGGACCGTCTTAAAAGCAGTTCGGTAAGCCCATAACGCATCATTTAGCTTGACCGACTATTCCTTTCGGTTTTGTTCAACAGTCTTTTCCAAAATGAGCTTGATTTGTCGATTGGTCACTTCGACTTGCCCATTTGTTTGGAGGTGATACGAGTGGATAACTTGTGATTTATGGAATATTTTCGCATCAGAGCTTCAAAAACTCTATGCAGAAATGCGATCCGTTATCACTAATTGTCGCTCTCGGGGTGCCGAAACGAGAGAAGATATTTTCCTTGAGAAATTTGACAACCACTTTGTTGTCATTGGTCTTAGTAGGCACAGCTTCTACCCATTTAAAGACGTAATCCACTGCAACCAAGATGAACTGGTTACCGAATGAATTTGGGAATGGCCCCATGAAGTCGATACCCCAAACATCAAAAATTTTGACTTCAAAAATCAGGTTTCGGGGCATTATTTCTCTTCTCAAAATTTTCCTAATCTTCTGACAATTTGCACATGATTTGCATAAGTGGAATGAGTCTTTGAACAAAGTGGGCCAGTAAAACCCACTTTGTAAAACATTCTCTGTGATTTTGCGGGGACCGAAGTGTCCTCCGCATGCAAGTTCATGGCAAAAACTAAGCATACTCCTTTGTTCTTCTTCTGGTATGCATCGTCGAATAATCTGGTCAGGACAATATTTAAAAAGATACGGCTCTTCCCAGAAGAAGTACCATACTTGGGCAAAGAAGTGACACTGGTCCTGCTTTGTCCAGTCAATGGGTAATTATCCAGTAGCCAGGTAATTGACTATGTTCGCATACCATGGTTCCTTGAAAATGGCAGGATGTTCTCATCTAGGAAGTCCTCATTGATCGGAGCTTCGATGATAGGTGCATTCAGAATTCTTGACAGATGATCAGCTACCACATTTTCTATACCTCTTTCATCCCGAATTTCCAGGTCAAATTCTTGAAGCAGAAGGATCCACCAAATTAATCGGGATTTCAATCCCTCTTGGTCATAAGGTATTTCAATGCCGAGTGATCCGTGAAAATCACCGTCTTCGATCATAACAAGTAGGGCCGGAATTTTTCTAATGTAAAGACAACGGCCAAGAATTCCTTCTCGGTCGTTGTATAATTCTGTTGGGCGTCATTTAGGGTCCTACTCGAGTAGTAGATCACGTGCTGCCTATTATCGATGCCTAGCCAAGAACAACGCTGATAGCAAAATCGGAGGCATCACACATGATTTCAAATGGTTGTGCCCAATCTGGAGCAGAAATAATAGACGCAGATATAAGGTCTTGCTTAAACTTCTCCCATGATTTGAAACATACTTTGTTAAAATCAAAGGGCATGTCCTTAGCGAGCAGGTTGGTTAAGGGCCTAGCGATTTTGCTAAAGTCCTTAATAAATCATCGGCAGAACCCAACATGCCCTAGAAAGGATCTGATATCCTTGAGGCTTTTGGGTGGTGGAAGCTTAGCGATCACTTCTAATTTTGCCTTGTCCACTTCAATTCCTCTCCGAGAAATCTCATGGCCAAAGACAATCCCCTGTGTCACCATGAAATGACATTTCTCTCGGTTCAGAGTTAGATTCTTTTCCTTACATCTTTGCAGAACTAACTCCAGATGATGAAGACACTGATCAAATGAATCTCCGTAGATGGAGAAGTCATCCATAAAAATCTCAAGAAAATGTTTCACCATGTCGGAGAACAAACTGAGCATGCACCGTTAGAATGTCGCGGGAGCATTGCACAATCCAAAGGGCATGCGTCGGTGGGTGAAAGTTCCAAATGGGCAGGTGAATGTAGTCTTCTCCTGGTCTTCTGCAGCAATGGGGATCTGATTGTATCCCGAGTATCCATCTAGGAAATAATAGTACTCATGTCCAGCCAAGCGTTCAAGCATTTGGTCAATGAAGGGTAGCGGGAAGTGGTCCTTACGAGTGGCTGCATTCAACTTTCTATAGTCAATACAAACACGAACCTTGGCAGGCAGTCTTGTCTGTACCAACTCTTTCTGCTCATTCTCGACCGCCATAAAACCAGCTTTCTTAGGGACCGCATGAACCGGGCTAACCCATTCGCTATCAAAAATGGGATAAATGATCTCATTGTCTAACAGTTTTAAAATTTTCATTTTTACAGTGTCTTGCATGAGTGGGTTAAGCCTGCGCTGTGGGTCCCTCTTGGGAATCGCTTCATCGGTTAAGTGAATTCTATGTTGAACTATTGCTGGACTTATGCCCTTGATATCTTTCACAATCCATCCATGGCTTCCCTATGTCTCTTCAGAATAGACATCAAGCTGTCCTCTTGTTGCTAGTCAGATGGGATGCTATGATGACTGGCAGGGTTTCTCTTCCGCCCAAGTAGGCGTACTTGAGGTGTTTAGATAATGCTTTTAACTCTAGGGAAGGTGTTGATTCATTGGAGATGATATCTGAATTCTCGGTCCTATGATGAGGTATGCTTGGGCTTAATGCCCAATCCATTACTGAGTCTATGATCTGATCCAGATTAAATCCTCAGACTCCAGATCAAACTCACTCTCTGTTTCCATCTCTATGCTTTCTTCATGCTCACTGATCAAATTTTCAATGGAATTGACCTCAAAAGTCTGATCATTTATATTCCTGGTTTGTCTTCCAAGATTAAAGACATTGACTTCCATTGTCATATTCCCAAAGGTCAATCACATGGACCCCTTCCTACAGTTCATTATGGCATTGGTTGTAGCAAGGAATGGGCGCCCTAAGATGACTGGAGTTTGAGGCCGTAGATTTAACATAGGTTGGGTCTCAAGCACAATGAAGTCAACGGGGTAGATAAAATCCCCAACCCGGATAAGGACATCTGTGATTTCTCCCTTGGGGATTTTCACAATCGGTCTGCTAACTGAATGGTGACTCGAGTTGGACTCAGCACGCCTAACCCAAGTTGTTAGTATACTGAGAGAGGTAGTAAGTTGATACTTGCTCTAGGTCAAGGAGTGCTCTGCTAATTTCTGTTTGTCCTATTGTGCATGAAATTGTAGGACATTCGGGATCTTTGTATTTCATCAGAATAGGACCAGACAGAATTTCACTTATGTTTTTTTGCCAAGAACACTTTCTTAGGCACATTCATCTTTCTCTTCTTCGTACACATATCCTTAAGAAATTTGACAAAGGCTGGAACTTGTTGGATAGAGTCAAGAAGAGGCACATTTAGTTTGACCTGATTAAATATCTTAAGTATTTTTTCCATGTGCATGTTCTTATTATTGTTCCTAATCCTGTTAGGAAAGGGTGCTACGGGCTTGTGAACTTCATCAACAGCTGTGTCCTTGTCAGACGTTCGGGGAGCAGATTGGGAGGAGCTAGCAGATATGGAGGTGAGAGCAGGATCAATGTGAGTGGGATTTTTCTGCTGGTAGACCTGGTTGTCCGCCTTCTTTCCTGATCAAGGAGTATGAACAACATTGCACTAGTTGATCTGAGGATCTTGAATTTCATACGCTTGTTTAGAGTTCTTAGGGTTAACTAGTGGTTGACTAGGTAAAGTACCCTTTGGTCTTTCACTTAGAGAGTTAGCTAATTGACTCATCTGCATTTCTAATCTCGATATAGCCTGTGAATGGTTACGCAATATTTGTCCTTGATTTTGCATGAAGGCGACTTGGGACTTCATAAAATCTTCCATACTCTCTTTCAATTTACTGAATTTCTTCTCCATTGGTGAACTTTGGAAGGAGGAAGATGGAGCTTGACTGGAAAAATTTGTTTGATGATTGGGATGGTGGAGATTGTTTGAGAAATTGGGCCTGGGAGGATTGTTCTGGGCCCAAGAGAAATTTGGGTGATTTCTCCAACTAGGATTGTAAGTTTGCGAGTACGAATTGTGTTGCGGCCATCAGTAGGCTGCATTCATGTGTTCCAGCAGTACTTGCTGAGTCTGGAAGACAGGACACTCTTCAAAAACATGGTTCGGTGCCTGACAGTATGAACAACCCGTATTGTTAATTGGTGGTGGTTGATTTTGTTGACATTGGCTTGCTCTTTTATTTCTAGAGCCTCTATTCTCCTCATCAGAGTCGCGATCTTAGCTTCAGCAGTTATTGATGATTTTAAGGATATGAGCCCTCCTTTCAAAGCTATAGACTGTGAATTTCTTAGTTTTTCTGAAGCTGACTTCCATTGCAGGGTTTTCTCCGCTAGATCCTCAAACAATTTCGAACCCTGATTTTCATCCTTTTGCAAGAACCCTCCCTGACACATGGTTTCTAACAGGGTTTTTGTTTGATAATCCAAACCATCATAGAGAATCTGGCACTGACGCCATTTCTCTACACCGTGATGAGGGCACTAAGCTAGGAGATCTTTGAATCATTCAAAATATCTCCAGAATAGTTCGCTCTGTTCTTACCTATATTGCATGATATTCTTTCTGATGAGGGCAGTCTTATGGATTGGTAAAATTTCTTCAAGAAGGCCTTGACGAAATCCCACGTTGTAACTGAATCTACAGCCAAACTGTACAACCATTTTTTAGTTAGGTCCTTTAGGGAGAAGGGAATGAAACATAACCTAACGGCATCGTCTCTTAGCTGGGGAATGCGCATCATAAGGCATACTTCTTCAATTCCCTAACAAAGAAGTACGCATCCTCCGATTCTAAACCATGAAATTTTGGAAGAGTGTTGATGAATTGGGACTTTAACTCGAAGTTATTACCATTCGCTTCAGGAAGTTTTATACAAGATGGGAGTGAGATTATGATTGGGTAAAATATGTCCTGTAGCGATGCCATCACCAGTTCTGAATGCAGGGGGTAGAGAAGTGTTTCTGGTTAGTCTGGAGGTTACAGGATCTCTCACCTACTCTTACATATAGCACACCACAAATAACGTATAGACAATAAACAATCGAGAAGAATAAAAAAACAAATAAAAGAATGAGAAACAATCACCAAGCCTTAGTCTAAGGTACCTGGACCTAGACGACTCCTAACTGGTCGATTCTCTAGGGGAGGTTGTTACAGGAACTCGACTACAAGCGAATCAGTCAGGAAAGGGCAAAACTCGGTGGGAGGTATCCGGGCGTGAGCCACAGGCCTTAATTACGCCAAACCACGGAGCTTTCGAGGCTTAACCTCTCAACCTCTTTCCTTAGACACCGATTTTTTAGGAGTATAGTTCTTACAATTTTCACCCTCATTTAATCTCTTAGTGAGTCTGAGATGTCCCTAGGGCCAACGTCTATCAATTTTTAGTTAAGGCTTGGGTTGTTTGAGTGCAGTTGGAGATGGTTTTGGGACTAAGGAAAGGTGATGAAATCCCCACCTTATCTTGTTTATTTGAGATTTTTCCCTTAATGTCAATTGTGCAAGCGTGCAGTATATTCACAACAAGATAACACTCAAAGTGATAAATCACTCAAAATGTTGATCCTATTCTATATGAATGTACACGTACCTTTCTCCAGCACTCTTCAACAGAAATTGAAATGAATTGAAATAGACACGTGCCCTAAATGCAAGAGTCTAATCCAATTTTCAATTTAGCAACAAATGGATTTCTGTTGAGTTTATTACAAATGTATAAGGTGAAGCATACAAGTGAACTAAAAAAAAATTGAGAAAGCAACTTTTGAGCGATTTTCGGCAACCCTACAGAAGAGCTTTTGGTAGTACTTCAATCGGAAAAATTCGCTTTTACACGAATTTTCTGAGGGCAAATGAATTCCTCGTGCAATGTCCTTGACCACCACTTTTGCTTCCCATTATAGTTAGCTCCTTGGTACTTCTTCTACACACAAAAACAAAGAAGAATATTTAGTGTTGAACAATAAAGCCGTTCCCTCCCCAGCAACGGCGCCAAAATTTGATCGGCAAAAGGCATGCACAAAATTAAGTAAAGGAGTGATGGTTGATGTTACTGCTTTTGCGATTCTTCCGTACTAGCAAAGTGGCTATACGGGTTATATCCACAAGGAGGGAGAGCGATGGAAGTTTTGATGCGGCTTCCTTGTTCAAAGTAAAGAAAAAGTTCTTTATTTCAAATAAAGAATTGAAAAGAAAACAAGTGTTGTTTCAAGAATTATTTGGATTGGTTTGTTGGTTTGTAAAAGTGAATTTTCTTAATGGTAAAAATGCATAGCTAACTTTCTACTAAGTGCTCCCACTAAGCTCTAACTTTTTGAAGATGTAGCCTCACGATGGATCATAGACAAGCATAACTTTTATGCATAGGAACTATTCACGTTGGAGACTGAATGAAAGTCCTTCCTTTAACTTAGCTTTACATGACAAAACTGTTGGCCCAGAGGCCTTCCACTCTAGTTTTGATGATGATTAACTCATGTAGTTATGTTTACTAATAATCTTGTGATGTTTAGTTTCAGATATTTAACCAAGATATTAGTAGGTGATTAGCTTCAACAAAGGTGTTTTGGAGCTTCTCACATGGTGATTCAAGAGCCCGAGCAACAAAGTCATATCTAACACTCATTGGAGTCAAGCTCGGTGGATCACGGTTTGGATCGAGTCGGCTTGAAGACGGAGTTCGTCAAGTAGACTTCGGTACATAGTTTAGTTTTATGTTTTAGATCCATTTGTAAAGACTAGATAGTGTGATATGCTCAAGTTCACAACACACACACTTGTTTAAATTTTCATGTTTATTGGTTTTCGGTGTTTGGTTTAACCGATCTTGGTTTTCATAAATAGATAGTATCAATACAAGTTTACATGGTTTAATGTATATTAGATTTGTTCTATATACATGTATGCTTCATATCTTAGACAAACTTATTTTGATATGCCTATTCATGTGTTTGGAGTTTTGTGTTTCAACAAAACATATTTTCGGATTTAATATCAAAAATAATGATATATATATATATATCTTTATATGTATATTGGATTATATCCATATACAACATGCTTCAATGTTGTTTCATATCATGTTTTTGTATTTGGATGAGTTTTGGACAAAACGAATTTTCAATTCAAAAATCCAAGTTTTGAAAAATACGGATTTTGGTTTTCGGCAAAATTTCCATAACACAAAAATGGTTCAAAAAGTTTGAAATTTGTGTTAAAATTTTTCACACAAGTTTGTATATCAAAGTATAATACTGAAACTATTTTTGTAGAATTTTAGAGATTTTATGGGATTTTATCAAAATCAAAATGCCAAGTTTTTCAATCCCTAAAAGTTATTTTCTGGCTTCTGCCGGTCGATCGGACCGGTCGACCGAGCTAGGAGTCGGTCGACCGACGTGCACAGCCATGCACGCCAGCTCTGGCTGGAGGGCCGGTCGACCGGGTCGGTCGACCGCCAGAGAGCTTCTACTCTCTGGAAAGCCCCGGTTGACCGGGTCGGTCGACCGGCAGAGAGCTCTGCTCTCTGTTCCAGGCCAGGGTCGACCGGGCCGGTCGATCGCTGCCCCAACGGTCAGAAATTTGACCGTTGGCGGTCGACCGGGCCGGTCGACCGACAGCCGCCAGGGCTGAAAAACAGCCCCAACGGCTAGTTTTTCAGAGGGGCTATAAAAACCCCATTTGAGAGAGTTTTTCTTTAAGATTTTCAAGAGTTTTCAAAGAGTTTTTAGTGCTTAAAGAATTGATCTTTATCTTGTTTTTAAAAGGGTTGGAAATCATTTGAAAAGAAAATTCTTTGGGAATTGGTTTGATCTTCACTTTCAATTCTATCTAGAGTTTTTCCCTAGAGTTTTTCTTTGAGTTTTTGATTTCCAAACTCTTTATTTTCCACACTTGAGCTATATCATTTTATCCTATCTATAGGATCTTTTATTTGTGAAAAAATTGGTTTGTGGTTGAGATAGACCACCAAGTTGTAACCCTCCTTACTTGTGTTATCCCTCTTGTGTAGAGGTTGATTTTGGAGAGGTGGTTGGCTCCCTCTAGTGAGAGGTGGAGATTGTTGTTAGGCTCCCTCTAGTGAGAGGTGGAGTTAGTGTTGGAATCCCTCTAGTGTGAGGTGATTGATTTGTGTGGCTAAGTGCCTACCCCTCTTGTGTGAGGTGGTGATTGTGTGGCTATTGTGCGTTGCCTCTAGTGAGAGGTTGTATTGGTTGAGAGAGGAGTTATGTACTCCCGATTGTAGTTGCCCAAAATCCTCAGTGGAGGTTCCCTGTGGGGAGTCCTGTGTGGACAAGTTAGTGGATTAGAAATCCTTCTGGGTGAAGGCGGGGATGTAGAGCTGGGTGCTCGAACCTTGAAACAAATCTCGTTGTTTGCGTTTGATCCATTGACTCTAACTCTCTCTCTTTTATATTGTGCCTTGCATCTTTCATATTGTCATACATTCATTATATGCTTGGCTTGTTTGTGTGTGCCTCACTTGTGCTTAACACGAGAGCTTCATATAGCGCCTCAACTCTTATTCAGAGGAATCAAGAGGAGTTAGTCCAGAGCCCTTCACCGGGAATTCGGCTACACTCGTTGGTTGTATTAAGTGTAGTTGCAATTAAGTTTTAATTTTCGCATTTAATTCATTAGATTAGCCGTACACCTATTCACCCCCCTCTAGGTGTACTTTCAATTGGTATCAGAGCCTACGCTCCTGATTTTGGTTTAACCACCTAGGAGTGTGATCTTGGTTAGCTAATTTATCATTTGCATTTACACACTTATATTGTTTACACACACTCATGGATTGCTTGTCACCTCCCATGTTTGATGTCTCCAACATTGACATGTGGAAATTTAGGATGTCCATGTATCTAAAAACCCTAGGCTTGCATGTTTTCCTTGCCGCTACCAAGAAATCCTATCTTGGTAATAGCAAGCATATAGAGGCCAATGCACAAGCCCTTGAGGCACTTAGAAGCACGCTTAACAAAGAATATCTTATGTTGGTTTCTAACTGTGATTCCGCCTTTGCAGTGTGGAACATGTTGACCTCCTCCAAGCTTCAATTGCCAATCCAAACGGAGGATGAATCTAGTGGAGAATCCGAGCAATAATGCTACATGGTCCAAGGGAATGACTCCCTTGAGGTATATTCGGAATCTCAACTAGATAATGATGATGCTAGTTCTTCTAGTAATGATTATGTTGATCCAAATGTTTTAAATGAAGAACTTTCAATTGTTTGTGAAAAACTATTAGAAAAGTATAATCTTTTGAAAAAGAAGACTTTTGCCTTGAATAAAGAAAATGAAACTTGTCTTCTAGACTTGATTTGGTTTTGCAAGAGAAGGAAGAGATTTCTAGTGAACGTGACTCACTTAAATCTCAACTAGACCTCGCCCTAAAGGAAAATGAATTTTTGAAAAATAAAAATGATTGTGAAATAATTTTGAAGAAAAATGAAAACTTGTCTTCAAAAGTTGATTTTTTTTAAAAGAGAATGATTCCTTGAAAATAAAAATTGCTTCTATTACAAAGGAATTGGAAATTGTTTTAAAGAAAAATGTTTCTTTGAAAAATGATTTAGATACACTTGTTTGCCATGCTAGTGTAGCGTCACCATCTAGCTCATGTTTTCCATTGATTTGCAAAGGGGAAAACTTACAAAAAGGGTTCGAGGAGCTAAATTACAAGTATTCTAAAAAGATTACAAGTAGATCTCCTCTGAGATTCTGGAGAAGTGTGCCGATAGGAGTCTGGTCAGCACGCGACAACTTTGTCCCTTTGACGATGCGAGCGATGAGATTCCCTTCTCGCCTGGTTCGGGGAATCAGAGAACAGAAGGTTGGTAGAACCTTCTTGTTTCTTCTCAAAAGAAAACCGCCTTCGCTTAGGAATTCCTTCTCGCCTGGTTCCGAAAATTCCTTGAGAGGAAGGGAGGTATTAGGGTATCAGCACCCTGATTAGAGAAGCAGTTCTCTAAATCTCTGAATTCTTGGAAGCAAGAGACTAGGTCTCTGTTTGTGCGCGCGGTGCGTCGTAGCCTTCGTCTCTCGTGAAGTCGTCCTTGTGCCTGTTGCCTCTGCGTATCGCATCTCCTCTCTCCTTGTGCCCCTGGTGGGCTATTTATAGGGAGAGCAGGGGTATAATTGTCCCTTGAAAATTTGGAAACAGATCGAATCAAATCTGTTTAAATCTGGAAAGTAGCCTTGCTGCGAGGCTAGAATCAGCTTCTGCGAAGCTAGAAATAGTAGGTCGGTTAATCCTCTTGATCTGTTTTGATCCTTTCCATATAGTTGGAAGATTTTCCCTGATCCTCTTACTCATTTTAGGAGTCAAGAGATTATGGCAATAACTGCCAAATTTGATCTCAGATTTGATCTCGATTAGATTTGATCTCAATCCTAATTAGATTTGATCTCATCTGGAGATTTAATTGGTCAAAGGTTGACCATGATGGACCCGCAGCAGTGCTGCCCGCGTCGAGCTCACAGCGGAGCTGGAAGACGCATGTAGCGAAGTCAGAAAACAGCTCTTTAGCGGAGCTAGATGTGGCGAAGCTACCGAACATCCTTCTGCGCGGTTGCGTGTGACTTCAAGCGAAGCTAACTCTTTGCGGAGTTAACTGAGTACTTCAGGCGAAGCTATAAGTTAACTTCCTGGCGGAGCTGTGAATGGCTTTAAGGCGAAGTTGGATGATCTTAGCCTCTTAAGCGAGGCTATCTCTTTGGGCTCATGTGATGCTAAGTGCTAGCATCTTAGACCTACTGAGGTCTGTTTAGAGACAATCTGGGCTTACTATCCGATCAGTAGAGTCTAAGTTGCTTCCTTATCCCTCGGAGATGGGTGAAAACTGGTCGTCAGCCTATCTGTTGCTTGTCTTTTGTAAATGTCACAAGTACAGAACTGGTCGTCAGCTTGTCTATCGCTTGTCTTTTGTAAATGTCAACAAGTTTAGACATTGTTCGGACCAATCAGCCTATCTTTCACTTGTCTTTTGTAAATGTCAACAAGTTTAGACATTGTTCAGGCCAGTCAGAATCTTATCTTTTTTAGAGTGTCAACAAGACAACCTTCAAAGTTTTCGAAAGTCTGCAATGGCTCAGTCTTCGAAATACTTTGAATTGCTTTGATCGGTGGTATGTGAAGTACGAACATCGCCATGGTGGTTGAGTTCAGCTTTGCTTTTAATCCTGCTTTGGGATAGATTCGCCAAAGAATCATATAGATTCGCGACTCTGGGTAGCTTCGCATCTGGGTAGCTCCGCATCTAAGTCTCCCGGAATAAGTTCGCTTTGGAATGTTGTTCCTTTCCCAAGGTCAACTGCTTTCGGCCAATCACGAGAAGGATTGCTCCTTTTTCGAGGTTAGAATAACCTCTCTTGCGTAAATCGAGGGAGATCATTCCTCCTTTGTGCGTTTCCGAGGGAGAATATCCCTCCTTGCACGGTTTCAAGGGAAACCGTTCCCTTTTTTCAAGGCTCAATAAATGCCTTTATGAAGGAGATCATTTCCTCTTTGCATGGTTTCGAGGGAAACTGTTCCTTTTCTCAAGGCTCAACAAATGCCTTAAATGCGCTCGCGCTTCCATGCTTGAAGCGGCAGCGCTCAGGCCAGGAGGCCTATAAATAGGACACCTGAGGTCCTCTGAAGAGAAGTGGTCTGCTCTTCTCTTCTCTTGGTTATTAGAGAGAGATACTCAGATCTCTGAACTAGTAGGGATGCCCACTCTGGTCATTACTCAGCCAAGGACCAGTAAGTCTCGGTCATCCTGAGACTTCACCAATGGACTGATCGCTTTTAGGGAGTTTAACTCCCTTAATTTAGCTTTAACAGCTGCCTCAGGGATTGATTTCCCTTGTCCTTTATTTGTATTGGACTGATCTACAGAGAAGGGTTTTAGCCCAGCTTCCCAGCGAAGCATCTTTTGAACAAAGGAAAATCATTGCATGCTTGTTAAGTTCGTCATTTTAGGCAAAACTTGGGACTTAGTCTCTCCAAGGTTGAGCCAGTCTTGCCATATCGGTGGGGCTAAGACTGCGTCCCTCAGGGTCAGTCTGGCTTAGCCATATAGGCGAGGTTAGGACTTGGCTTATGCTAAGCTAGCCCATCATCACTGTGCAAGCGAGGCTATCCTCTGCTTAACTGAAATCAATCCTTAACTGAATCGGATATAAATTGCTTCGCCCCAAAGAATTTCGCTTTTGCAGCTTTTCCTTTGACTTACTGCTAACTTGTTTCAGTTTGCATCGCAGTGAGCTATGTTCGCCAATTTTGTGACTTGATGAAAGAGACTAGAAAGTTGCCTCTTGCTTTTCCAGTTGAAACTTTAATCCTAAGCAGGAGGAACAAACTGGGGCAGCTGATGTGTGTTCCCAGAAGAGGTTGGCAGTCGCTTATCCGAGATGATCCACTTCGAGGCGAGGCTGGTAGTCGCTTATCCGAGATGATCCACTTCGGGAAAGCGGACGTCACCTATAAGGTCTCGGATCTTTCCATTGCCAATTTTCATCAAAGAATATCCAATCTGCTGGTGGCGATCAGTTCTTCGGAAGATCCAACTTCCTTTGCCAATTTAAGGAAGATCCAGCTTCCTGGTGGCACCATCTGTCCTGGTGGCACCATCTTCCATTATGCGAAGGATTACGGCCTTGTGCAGGAGGAAGGCCTTTCGTGTCCAGTTGGTTTGGCTTGAAAGTAGATAGGACCACTTGTATGACTTTTGAGCAAATGATTCTGTTGTATGAAACACAACCTTGACGTAGTAGTATCAATGTACCTTCCCTTTTAAATCAATAAAAGTTCAGTTTCTGCTCATCCTTCACTTTGAATTGGTCCGGCGGAGCTAGACTTCATGCGAAGTTAAAGACAGGATCCCATCTGAACCAGGAACGAGCGTCCAGCGAAGCTAGCATGAATTTTCTGTGAAGTTCGGGCTGTGCTTTTAGCGGAGCTAAGGCATGTGTTTTGGCAAAGTTATCGATACATCGCGCTAAGTCAGCACTTGACTTATGGCGGAGTTAGCCCTTAGCGGGGCTGAATCAGCACTTCTCTGGAAGGCGCTTTAGGCGCTGTTTCAAATTAATTTGAAATGACAGCCTGTGCTCTTTTCGAGGCGTCGTTTCAGGCGCTCATCGGCCTATAAAAGCCTGATCGAGCTGAGAGAGAAGGCATCACTTCTCTTCGTTCAAGAATCCAAGAACCTCCTCCGTTCTTCAATGGCTCCCAAGAGACGAGCGGGAAAAGAAGTCGCAACCTCTGCAACGGAGGGTCCTTCTCCTCCTCCGGTCATCGAACGACCAATCGCCGGTAGGGATTTTTCCCTTTCGATCAGAGATTGTCATCTCTCTCTTAAAGCCGATTTCTGGCTGTCTTTAAATGAATCCAGGACGATCAATCATGATCTTGTGATTTTAGGGAGTTCAATTCCCTGAATTTTCTTTGATTTCTTGATCGAAAATCCAAGAACTGAAGAGTTCTTCTTTAAGCTTCCAAGCGAAGCTATCCCTTAGGCGGTTCACATCCTGTTGAATGACAGGATGCGAAGTTGTCCTTTGAAATGTTAAGGACTTTAATGCCCTTAAAATAGTCTTTAGACCATAATATCCTTCTGACGAAGTTAGCCCTTGGGGCTTTGTTGTTGTTCGAGACTAAGCTTCTAGAGCGAAGCTAACACTTGGATATTTTCTTGCATCCTGCCTTCGTGTGGAATGCGGAGTTACGCTGCAGCTGTGAAGCTAAGTTTTGGGGCGAAGCTATCATCAGGCCAGCTTCGCTCGGAGAGCGAGGCTATGCCTTGTCAAATTTTTCTTTCTTGTTTTAGCCCTTGTTTGGCTGATGAACTAATCATAGTTTTTTCTTTGTTCTTGCATGCACTACACTCCTGGTCCTTTGAATAGTCTCTTCGGCACAGCCAGGGGGTTAGACGGCAATGTCAGCCTGCAGTTCCAAGGGCAGGCTTCGCTTTTCAGCGAGCGGAGCTCTCCTGCTCGAGATACACTTATTTATGGTGGGGATCAACGCACCATGAGGAGCATCTTAACAACTGCTCCCCTTGAAGATTCTGACCGAAGAATCTATTGGAAGCCCGGCTTCATGTTTGGAGACAGCGCCAGACCATGATCGCCAGCTGCTAGCCGGAGAGGGGCAGTGGATTTTCCAATTGGATGGTGAGAAGTTCTATCTTCCGTCTAACAAGTGGCATTTTCACTTGTCTTTCTTCCAATGCGTGACGAAGGCTCGGAAGATGCAGTGGCAAGTGAGTCGGAGTACTGCTCCGTTCACGTAGGGAAATTGATACTTCCCTCACCCGGTTACACAAGGATGGGGCCTCCTTGCTGCATAATGGGTCTACACCCTGGGAATGTACTGCCAGACATCCCAGTGGGAGAAAATCCTGTGGTGGCACAGACCTTTGGCAATCAATTCTTTAAAGTTCATGGGAACTACCCAGCCACCGATTTCAGGACCCCAGGGTGGATTCACCCTCCGAAGGCATGGTGGAGGGATTTGACTCTATATGTCTTTGCACATTTCGAGGAGGATCTGGAGAGGCTGAATCTTTATGAGGCCGTCAGGGTGACCTGCTACGGCATTCAGATAAGCGTAGCGAACTTCTACGCCATCTTCGAGTTATACTGCCCGGCTACAGGGACTTTCTTCACCCCTGTTGGCGAACTGGGCATAGCTCTGCATGAGATGTGGGAAGTCTCTGCTCTACCCTTGGGATCTTTCCCATACGAAGAATACTTCTCGTGCGAGGCGGAATTGGCACTTCTGGAGAAGTGATTGAGGCTAACCTGCACAAAAAATACGGGATTTCAGAACTTATAATAAAAATGTGCAAGTGCTCAATTCTTCCGCTATAGCAAGTGGCTATGCGGGTCGTGATTCACAAGGAGGGTTTGCGATAGAAGCGTTTACGTTCTTTATTGAAATCTTATGAACATAAAACGAGAGTTCTTCTCTGTTTTTAAGTTAAGAAAATGAAAAAGAAAGTTATGTTAAAGTTAAGAAGAAAGTGGTAGAATAGAAAGTGAAAAAATCAGAAAATGAAAGAAGCGACTATGTACAAATGAGTTTGGAAAGAAGAGTGAAAACGATTGGAAGAGGTGGTGATCTACATTAAAGAAATAAAAGAAAAGAAAGAAAGACAAGTACTTACCTTCTTTTTACCAAAAGCTTACCTTGAGTTCTTAGCGATGATTTGACCTTGAAGTGGAGGCATTCAGCGCATAGCCCATAAGATTAGATGTTGGTCTCTTCCACATACATCATCAAGACTACTTCAAGTATGAAATGATACAGAGAGACTCACAATTCCATCGTCATGAGCTATCGGTGGCACTCGCAAAGGCAAGGCTCTTTCGATGCTTTTAGACTCATTTGGAAGACAATTTGTACCAATAGAAGAGTAAAGTAGAAAAGAAGAAGACGAAAAAAACTAAAAAAGAAGTACATACAAAGAAAGAACAAAGATTTGATTTCATAACAATCAAAGAAAAGAAAGAAAACCTTACACCATTGTCACTATAGCTCCAGCTTCATTCTTGTTCTTCGATGAAAGTCTGATCTCCTCTTATTTACATCAATGAAAATTACAATTACATGAAAAAATAAAACAAAAACCTAAACTAAGAAATGAAAAACTAGTCTAAATCCTAACTCTGCATTGGCGTCATTTTCAGCGCAAGTACAGGCCTTTATAGGCACAAAAACCAATCTATAGGATCCCGGGGAGGTCGGGGGAGCAAACGCTCCCCCTAACTCCCCAACAAAGCCGCGGAAACGCGACTTGGGCCGCGTTTCCGCGGCCAGGGTGTGGCCAGGTGGCCACACCCTGTTGGTGGGTCTCCCCGGTTTCTCCCTCTGACTTTATCTGGAGTTGGTTTTGCAGTTTGGCTCCGAGATTTTGAAGAAATGGCCGTTGATCTTTGCTTCAACCGATCGATTCTGAGAGGATTCTTCTCAACCGATTTTCAACCTCTTGATTTTGCCCTGATTCAGTGAGTGCGAATTAATTCTGATTTAATTCAGAATTTTGGTGGGCTTTGGGCTCATTTCTCTTCATCTCCTTAAAGATTGGGCCTGCAAATAAATCAAACAATTAATTAGGACAATGCAGGCTTTTATTCTATAATAAGTATGGACATATGATATTAAATATGCAACATTAGCAACCAATCAAGAAGCAGGAACCCGCCTTGTTTGAGACCTACCGGGAGTTAATGTGCCATTTGTACATTTGCTCAAGTATGCATGGAAGCAATAAGGGAACTTCATGCAGCTTGAAGAGCTGGGGAGATTATTTGTTCCCCGATATGGAAAACACTCTTGAAGCGGCTCATTGTGGAGTTGCTGACGAAGACATCTTTCGCCGGATGCAAAAGCATTCTCAGGGGGATCTGATTCTGGAAGAAGATGACGGCCCCTATGAAAAAGGCGATATTCTTCGGAGTTTCCACCATCAGGCTCGTCGGCCGACGTCCCGGAAGGCCCTGCTGGCTGATTTCTTGACGGTCTGGTTAAAGAGGTGTGTGGTGCCGTCTTCTTCGGGCGACGTCATTCATCCGACTGTCTTGCTGCCTGCCGTTCGTCTAGTCCATGGTCGTTCTCTGGAACTTCTTCCAGCCATGGTGTGTTGTATTCAGAGAGGCCTTCGGTGCATTGACGGAGGCTTTCTGTAGGCCACCAACGACGAAGCGGGGAAAAGGGACTGTTTTGCCCTGCGATGGATCAAACCCCAGGATAGGTCTGCCGTATACTTATTTGATGGCGTGGTTTGCCCTTCACTGTCCCTCCTTGATCGAAGCTGGAGAGGACCCCCAGAAGGTGTTCGAACGGTGCTTCTCCGCCGATTCGAGGGATGTTCATGGCTGAGGACTTACGTGGCTGCGATCCGTAAGTTGCTGAATCGCTATGACGTCTATAGCCTTTTCTGCTGCTTCCCCTATATTCGGGATGCGGGCTATGGAGAGGAGTTCAAAGACGTGGGGGAAGGGCAAACGTCATTGAGCAGGGGAATTTTTTGAGTGGCTGGTCAGCATTCAGCCCTCACATTTATTGTACAGAAGCGGGGACATCTGCTACTTGGAGCCTTATGTTCCAAGTCAGTTTGCCCGTCAGTTTGGATATGACCAACTATACGTGGGCAACCCAAACATCAATCTGCTTTCATGGGGAGCCTCATTGATGGAGCCCGTGCCTGGCGGTTCTTCATTGCAGGCTGTACCGAGGCGCGGCTGTGCATGCCGCTAAGGACTCCGAACCTTCTGATGACCCTGGGATTCTGTCAGTGGTATGCAACCTCAAACTCCACACCTCGGATTCTCTGTTAATTCTTCTGGTGTGAAGTTAATTTCTCAGCGGCTGAAGCGGAAGGTCACTGAGAAAGGCGAAGGTAAAAGGGTTCGCGTCCCAGGCCTTGGGGAGTTCATTGCCGTTGATGACAGTGAAGCCTCGGATGCAGAAAGTCCTCGCTTCGAAGCGGAGACAGGTGCTAAGACTCCAGCAGCTGCTTCTGGCATGGTAAGGACGGCCCCCGTAGAACAGGTCGATGTTGAAGAAGTGGAGGAAGAAGATCCTGACGTCCACTTCAAACGAAAACGGGAGGGTGAATCTCGTAGGAAGAGGGTAGTGAAGAAGCCTCGTCGCTTAGCTCCTACGGTTGTTACAGAGGGCAGATTTCCTGCTGCGGCTCCTCCTCTTGTCCCATTAGTAACTGAATTGTCAGTTCCTAAACCGACTGCTGGCGAAGTCGCTCCGGACCCGGGTAAGATCAGCTTCGTTCTTGTAATACACTTCTTATGTGTTCCAGACAGCTCATGGTCCGTTTTATGATTCAGAAACTGAGGCGGTGAGAAGCCTGAGAGCTGAAGCTGTCAGAGAACAAGGGGAGAATTATGATCCCTTGTTTACCTATAAGGAGGGCGATGAGGCTGGCTATTTCGCCGTCTCAGAAGAGTCCGGAGGTGATGCGACTGATGTCGGTCCTTCGGGCGCTGGGACCTCGAAAGGAAGTCCTGAAGCTTCTAGCTCCTTTGGGTGGACCACAGAGGGTTCGGCAAGTGAAGGTGAGCCGGCCATTTGTGTTGACTCGCCAAAGATTTTCCAATGGAGCCCGTAGAGACTGATGTAGCCGCCAAGACGATTGAGGCGACATTATCTTTTGGTACTGTTTTGACCTTTTGACTCTTGCTATTTGTTATGCCCTGCCTAAACAAAGTCTTGTTGTAGGTGTTCCGCCTCTGGGTGCATCGACTTTAAGAGAGCCCACCCGTCTTCCTGAGGGATCCAGGGGTGAAGTAAGCACTTCGACCGCGGCGGATGTTGCTGAGTTGGGTGCTTTGTATGGTGACCTGCCCTCTTATTAGCCTGAACCAGCCAGAGGAACAGAGATTGAGGGGACGGTAGTCACGGAGGCAACCTCACTTCCACTATATCGATAGGTGAGGTGCCTTCAGTTTCGCCAGCGCCATCTATCTTGCCAGGTGCGGAGCTGAGGGTGATTACAAGTCCTACTTCCCCAACATTGGTGGTTGAGCCCACTCTCCCAGAAATAGTCACTAGTCCGACCTCGGTTGTGGCTAGTGTACTGGTTTCAATGAGGACTCCGTCGAGATCACCGACGATCCCTCATGTTGCTGCAGCCAGTGCTTCTACTATTCCTTCCACGGTAATGTCAATAAAGCCGGTGAAATCTTCAGAGGCTGCCCATCTGCCAGGAGTGATTGAGGCCGAGAATGAATTTGTAGCTGAGCTAGTCGATAGCTTTTATAAGGGCTTGAAGCGATCCATCGCTTTGATTTGAAAGGCTCGACTACCTCATTCTCTGCTTTGAAGGTGGTCCTCTCCCGAAGCATTGAGAGTATCTGAGACTTTGGAGGGGATGACCAGGTCGTTGCATTGGAACTTCTGGTGGACCAACTTGAGAGGGATGTAGACGAATGGCGCCGTCTTAGCCATTCAGACCTAGAGTCTTCAGTTAATGAGCAGCTTGCGCACCTTGTCGCTCAGATGCATGAAGCTCATCTTGCCGCTCAGGAAGCCGCTAATGCCATTTCTTCTGACTTGAAATCCTTGGAGACAAGGAAGGTAGAGCTCGGGGATGCCATTGATGCTTTTAGCAGTGCTCTTCTTGACGCTGAAGATAAATTGAAAAGGCCAAGGAGATGATCAGGAAGGCAAATCTTCTTTTATCCAAGGCTGAACTAGTGCGTCTTGAAGAGACTGCGCGGCTTGAGCAGCTTAAGGCTCAGAGTGACGAACTCTCGCGACAAGAGTTAGCTCAGAGGGTAACCTTGGTTGAGGTTGAAGCTCGCTTGGCTCAGACGGGCGAGTTTTAATGAGGCTGAGCTAAGGTCGCAGGCGCTTGTCCGGGCTACTGATGATAGGAAGACAAGGCTGGCCTTTCTTGAAGAACGGATCAAATCTTATGAAGCACCCTTATAACTTGTAATATATGTGCCTTCATGTATCCCTTCTTTCGGCATCAATAAAAGTAATTTGTTTTGACTCCCTTGTCGTATTTCCAACTTGTTTTATCTTTTGAATTGTTGCTTTCAAGTTGTACTACAGCCATTTGAGAAAACAGTCCGTACTGTACTGAATAATGAGACTTGGTTATCTGCCGGTTCAGAGGTCGCAATGACGTAACCGTTTGGGAAGCCACCAAGCTCGAAAGCAGTCCTTGTCGGACTAAAAAAAAAGTGAGATTTGGCTATATGCCGGTTCAGAGGTCGCAATGACGTAACCGATTGAGAAGCCACCAAGCTCGAAGTAGTCCTTGTCGGACTAAAAGGTGAGACTTGGCTATCTGCCGGTTCAGAGGTCGCAATGACGTAACCGGTTGAGAAGCCACCAAGCTCGAAAGTAGTCCCTGTCGGACTAAAAAGGTGAGACTTGGCTATCTGCCGGTTCAGAGGTCGCAATGACGTAACCGTTTGAGAAGCCACCAAGCTCGAAAGTGGTCCTTGTCGGACTAAAAAAGTTGAGACTTGGCTATCTGCCGGTTCAGGTCGCAATGACGTAACCGATTGAGAAGCACCAAGCTCGAAAGTAGTCCTTGTCGGACTGAAAGGTGAGACTTGGCTATCTGCCGGTTCAGAGGTCGCAATGACGTAACCGGTTAAGAAGCCACCAAGCTCGAAGTAGTCCTTGACGGACTAAAAGGTGAGACTTGGCTATCTGCCGGTTCAGAGGTCACAATGACGTAACCGATTGAGAAGCCACCAAGCTCTAAGAAGTCCTTGTCAGACTGAAAGGTGAGACTTGGTTATCTGTCAGTTCAGAGGTCGCAATGACGTAACCGATTGAGAAGCCACCAAGCTCGAAGAAGTCCTTGTCAGACTGAAAGGTGAGACTTGGTTATCTGTCAGTTCAGAGGTCGCAATGACGTAACCGATTGAGAAGCCACCAAGCTCGAAGTAGTCCTTGTCGGACTGAAAGGTGAGACTTGGCTACCTGCCGGTTCAGAGGTCGCAATGACGTAACCGATTGAGAAGCCACCAAGCTCGAAGTAGACCTTGACGGACTGAAAGGTGAGACTTGTCTTTTGTAAATGTCAACAAGCTCGAAGGTAGTCCTTGACGGACTAAAACTTGTCTTTTGTAAATGTCAACAAGTTTGAGGGTAGTCCTTGACGGACTGAAACTTGTCTTTTGTAAATGTCAACAAGTTTGAAGGTTTGATGGGATTTAGAAAAAGGTCTCATTTTCATTGCGAAAAACGAGGAGATCACTGTCATAGGTTTAATGTTAACGTAACAGCGAAATGGATGGAAAGATCTGTATATGTGGTCTTACCATTCTATGGATGAGAATTAGTAAGTGATTTGGGAGGGAATCAAATAGGAATAGGTCCCTTCGGATTTTTAGCAAATCCCCAACTGTCAACGGGTTTGATATGCCTTTACCAACTACCGTTTGAGTCGGGCTAGCCATGCTATTCCCCTCAGTATGATGAGTTATCGAGGACTTATGTTGGGCTTAAAGGCCAACATTTTTCTCTATCCTTAACCGTTAAGGATGTTGAATCATTTGGTTAACGTATGTGTAACCTTGATTCTCCTTTGAGACAAAACAATGTATGACCAGGTTCCTACTGGTTTATGGTTGCATGATCTTGTTTGGAGGAAGAGAGAGGCTCTCTTTGCGTGTACCTTGGATATGAAGGTCTTGATCAGAGGTGTAGTGTTAACTTGATCATGAGAAGGATCCTTAATTAAGGATAATACTTCTTTAAGAACTTTGCATTGATCGGCATCATGAGTAAATCGCCATGTAAAGTCATAAGGCAGTATGCTCCGTTTGAATAGACTGTTTCTATTACAAACGGTCCTTCCCATTTAGGCTGAAATTTACCTTTGGTTTTGTGCGTCATGATCATCGGTCGTCTGACAGCTAAACCAAATCTCCTTTCTGGAAGACCCTTTGTTTGACCTTCTTATTGAAGGCTTTTGAGATTCGAGCTTGATACAACTCGATATGCTGCTGAGCTTGTAGTCGCTTCTCATATAGGGCTTCGAGCTCTTGAAGACGCAACTGATCATTGTCTTCTGATGTGATCTTAGTGGTCAGAGCTACTCGTAATGACGGTATCTGAATTTCCAATGGAATGACTGCTTCACACCCGTACACCAGGGAAAATGGCGTATTGCCTGTAGGGTCCGAACAGTGGTTCGGTAGGCCCAAAGACATTCACCAAGCTTTTCGTCCCAATCTCGCTTATTCGAGGAGACGAACTTCTTGAGTAACTTGATGATTGTTTTGTTGAATGCTTCCGCCAAGCCATTAGCGGCGGGATTATAGGCAGTTGAAGCCACATTCTGGATTCGGTTATCGCAGAACCGATAGAATACCTGGCTTATAAATTGGGGACCATTATCATGGATGATCTGCCTAGGGACACCAAATCGATGAATGACATGGTGTTTGATGAAATTAACCACGTTAGAAGTTTTGACTTCAACCAGTGGTATGGCTTCTGCCCATTTGAAAAGTAATTGGTTATTGCCAGGATAAATCGGTGTCCTTTTGTCGAAGAGGGGCTAATTGGCCTACAACATCGATCCCCCATGCTTCAAATGGCCATGAAGCAACAGTTGGGTGGAGCAACTCCGGAGGCTGGTGTATGAAGTCCGCATGAATTTGGTATGTTTTACACTTCGTGCATATTGGATGGCATCGGCTATCATGGTTGGCCAATAATATCCAAGCCTATGCAACCTGTCTTTAAGTTTTTGACCTGGCTGATGAGCTCCGCAAATGCCGTCGTGTGCTTCTTTAAGCACTTCCTGCGCCTCTGAATTAGAAAGGCAACGGAGGAGGACACCGTCATATGAACGACGGTAAAGTGTCTTCAGAGTTGGATCGTAGTAGAAATGGAGAGATCTTCGTCTGATAGATGCCGCTTCTTTAGGATCGTTTGGCAGCAGACCATGTAAAGCATAGTCGATGAGAGAAAATCGCCAATATCTCGGCTCAAGATCCGTCGAGATATTATAGACCTCTCAGGTTTTTAACATATGCTTAGAGCATACAAGGTGTCGAGTTGCCACTGTGAGGTGATACTCGGTGTCGACTGGCAGGGCTAGGTTGTTGCTAATGCAGCAAGAGCGTCGCCTTGGTATTCTGAGATCGAGACACGTGCCCGATGTAGAAACCTTCAAACAGATTAGCCAATTCGATGGCTGTGTGGTAATAAGGCACCAAGTCTTCGTGACGGACCTCATATTCGCCTTTAACCTGATTGATAATCAACTTTGAATCGCCGTAAGCTTCAAGGTAGCGTACCCCCATTTCGTGGGCGAGCTGAAGGCCAATGAGTAGAGCATTATATTCCGCTACATTGTTGGAGCATGATTCTGTCAGAGAAAATGCTCTAGAAGGACATGATTCTGTGGAGAGATAAACACAACCCCTACGCCGGCAATGATCCTGCCTTTAGGACCGATTCGTGATGCTCCATCGAAGAACATCTGCCAACATATCCTCTGCTGTGAAGGTAATAGCAGGTACCTTTGACTGTACATGATGGCATTCAGGGCAAGAAGACTGAGCGTCATCTTTAGGGATTTCTGGCATATACGTCAGGAATGATTCTGAATCAGCCAGCACATCTCTGAGTGCTTCTCTTGTCTCTTTTGAGAGACGAAGGAGCTCATGTATAGTAATACGAGCCGGAATATTGGCCAGTTGGGCCAATATGTCAAAACGAAAGGGCGTGTCAAGCCCTGGGCCTGAAGGCTTCTTCAGGACATGGTCGAACCAGACTTCTTTAGACTTCTCCTTCCCCTTGGTTGGAACTGAAGCGGATGCTGGTACTTGTATTGACGTCGTTTACTGTTGTATCTCGTCAGTAGCCTTCTCATACTGTTTTAAGAACGATTTTCCGGATCGAGTACCCGTCGGCTGAGGTACATCAGCCTGCGTCGTGCAAGCGTGCTTTTCTTCTTCAGAATTGCTGAGAGAAGCTGACGTAAGATTGTCATCGTCTGGCAGGATGGAGATGACATTGCAAGATTTGCCCTTTGACTTGGACTTCTTTGAATCCCACTGTACGTCTTGGACAAGGTCTGGGTGTATCCATATGACTTCCCCTGTCTCCAATGTCAGGGGAACAAGACTTCTATTATCTTGAGTTTTAGCCGCAGGATGCTTGACTTCCAGCCTTGGCGCAGGGACTGGATAAGTCCCGTCAGGAACTGTGACCTTTGGGGCTTTGCCGAACTCGAGGGTCACCATATTGGCAGTGACTTTCTTCTGTTCTGTCTCAATGTCAAGACTCCAGCGTCGATCAAGACTTGAATTCTGTCCTTGAGGACAAAGCACTTGTCGTTAGGATGGTGAACCATCCTGTGTAGAGACAGTATTTGGGATCGTTTGTGCGTCCTATCTCATTGGGACGTCGAGCCTCTGGTAGCTTCATTTTATTCCTTTGTGGAGTAAATGGAATATTGTGACCACATGATCGTCTCTGAAGGAGTACTGTTTCGGAGGAAACTAGACTCCTGATTATTGAAGCCGCTCTTCTTGGCCTTCGACTGAACATCCTCTGATAATTCAACAGACATAGTCTCCTTCCCTTTGGCTTGAGAAGACTGCGCCATGTCGCTACGTCCTTTATTGTTCATACCCATTTGCCTTTAGGGTAGAGGGTTCGAACTTTTTAGCTGACTTTTCAGCTATCTCAGCTTGTTCGACCAGTTCTTTTCAGGTATGGCTTTGACAGCCCCCATGCGAACTTCTACTTGGTCTAAGAAGTTGTGCCTGCACGTCTGTAAGAGCATGGGTAATGGCATCCCTGCTGGGCACATCAAAGACAAGTTTCTGAATCGCTCAATGTAATCACGGACAGATTCATCCTTCTTCTGCATGGTGGAGAGGAGCTTGTCCATGGTTACCTCGGTATCGTCCTCATAAAAACGAGAAAGGAATCGGGTTTCTAGGTCGATCCAGGAATTGACAGAGCCCAGAGGGAGACTTCGGAACCAGTCAAATGCTACCCCCTTTAAGGTGCCAATGAACAGCCTAGCCATGATAGCATCATTGTCTATACATTACGGTCTGGGACCGAAAATAGTAGATGTGTTGGTTTGGCGAGCTCTTTCCATCGTACGTATGTAACGTTGGTGGTTTGAACTTCGGTGGGTATGGCACTGAATCCCACTCTAGCGGGTAAGGACGGACTGTCCCCACTTTCTTTAATTCATCCCTCTCAGCTAGGGATGCGATTTGAGCTTGGAGGCCCCTAAGGACTTCAGCGTCTAAAGAAGAACCCTCCTTGGACTTTTCTATCTTTGGCTGGTCATTGCAAAGATGTTCTTCCTCATCATGGCTACTCCTGGTATCATTGTTATTCTGGTTATTGAGGAGTTGAGCGAGCATCTGTTGAATGTTGTCCATAGCTTCTTGCTGGGTTTTGGAAGTTTGCTCCTGAGCTTCCAAACGTCGACGAAGGTCGTCCTTACTATTATCAGCCATGTTTATTGATGCTCTGTCTGTTCGCACCGAGCTGGACTGTCGCCGAAGAGGCATACCCACTATCTTTATCCTCTTCATCAGACGACTGGACTGATCTTCTCCTTGGTTCCGGCGAGGCTACTGCCGTTGAGGAAGATGGCTGTTCATAACTGTAGGGTATCACAACCCTAGATCTGGTGTTTCGGAAGACACCCTCTTCATGCACCAAGACTTCGCCTAAGCCTGGGCTGTAATCTGGATCTGGGGAGCTGTAGGGAGTGTCGTCGGACGCTTGTCTTCCCCTGCGCAGTTCTCGTCCTCTTCCGGTCATGTTGACGGATGCAGAGGATAGATCTCACGATACGCTCCTTTTATGATGTTTCACGGGGCTTGCACCGACAGCCGATCAAAAACTGATCGTCGACCTGGAGGAGTGGCGAGGATTGGTCCTAGCCGGCAATGGACTGAGTGGACTATCACCAGCTGACATCCCACTTGTTGACAACAGGAGGAAGTAGTTTGGAAAGATTCTGACTTCCATTTGCTTGTCAAAAATTCCCGCAAGTCAGACCCAGTTGGGCCTATACGATCCAGCGCAGAGGCTCTATTGGATCGTGCATAGGACGATGTCCTGCTCCTTTTATCACCGCAGAGGGGATTAGTACTGCATGGTGCTTCAGCTCTAGCTTCGCGGCTAAGGACCTTGGAAACGCCCTTGGGCGCTGAAGCTGCATAAGCAACGCTATCAGCACTTAGGAACAGTCCCTTAGCTCCGTCACAAAGCGTGAGCTTAGCGCTTGACGAATTGGGGAGCGGAGCACGCTGTGGTGCTTTATCCGCTATGCTGCTGCGAAGGCGATTAGCCTTAGATAGTGCTTTGGCTCTAAGTTCGCGGCTAAAAGCTTCGGGAGCGCCCTTTGGGCGCTGAAGCTGCATAAGCAACGCTATCAGCACTTAGGGACAATCCCTTAGCTCCGCTGCGAAGAGCGAGCTTAATACTTGAAGGACTGGGGGACGAAGCACGCTGTGGTGCTTTGATTCCAGCTTCGCGGCTGTGAACTTCGCGCGTACGCTGTGGTACAGTAGCTTCACTCATGTGAGCGAGGCTGATGCGAGTTGTTGTTCTTGAGTTGGGCAAAGGTATGGTCGCCGCTGTAACTTCGCGGCTGGCAGCATTGTTGGAGCAGGCAGGCATCTTGCCTTTTCTTCACGAGAGAGACGCACTTGTGGCGTAGCTACGCCTGAGGCTTTATTCAGAGCCTTCTGCTTTGGTCTCCACATCTGCTTGACAAGGGAGACTTAGGTTCACAAGGAACCTGACTAGCCACAGGCGAGGCTGAGAGGTGTTGGCAGAATTTTGTTCCTGGTTTCTGTTCTGAAACCCTGGTCATGGAGACCTTTCTATGTTTCCACGCGCGAAACATTAGACCACCCCCAGAGAGGACTTCTTCATATTTTTCCTGGTCGAGTGGACGACCAGGTTCTCTAAAGTGTTAGACTTGGACTGCGGGCCTGCTTCCTTGTTGCGCCAGAGGACCGCAGTAGGCTCGCAGGGAGCCTTATCTGTCTCCGCAGAGACTTGCCTTGAAGATTTAGCCAAAGAGGCTCTGGCTGCACCAACTTTCTTGGATTCAGAGATAGACCGAAGGTCTGTTCGTCGCATTGCGACACTTGATTCTCAGCAGTGGAGAATATCGTCCCCAGCGGAGTCGCCATCTTGTTTTCCATTGATTTGCAAAGGGGAAAACTTACAAAAAGGGTTCGAGGAGCTAAATTACAAGTATTCTAAAAGGATTACAAGGAGATCTCCTCTGAGATTCTGGAGAAGTGTGCCGATAGGAGTCTGGTCAGCGCGCGACCACTTTGTCCCTTTGACGATGCGAGGGATAAGATTCCCTTCTCGCCTGGTTCGGGGAATCAGAGAACAGAAGGTTGCTAGAACCTCTTGTTTCTTCTCAAAAGAAACCGCCTTCGCTTAGGAATTCCTTCTCGCCTGGTTCCGGAAATTCCTTGAGAGGAAGGGAGGTATTAGGGTATCAGCACCCTGATTAGAGAAGCAGTTCTCTAAAATCTCTGAATTCTTGGAAGCAAGAGACTAGGTCTCTGTTTGTGCGCGCGGTGCGTCGTAGCCTTCGTCTCTCGTGAAGTCGTCCTTGCGCCTGTTGCCTCTGCGTATCGCATCTCCTCTCTCCTTGTGCCCCTGGTGGGCTATTTATAGGGAGAGCAGGGGTATAATTGTCCCTTGAAAATCTAAAAACAGATCGATCAAATCTATTTAAATCTGGAAAGTAGCCTTGCTGCGAGGCTAGAATCAGCTTCTGTGAGGCTAGAAATAGCAGGTCGGTTGATCCTCTTGATCTGTTTTGATCCTTTCCATATAGTTGAAAGATTTCCTCTGATCCTCTTACTCGTTTTAGGAGAGTCAAGAGAATTATGGCAATCAACTGCCAATTTGATCTCTGATTTGATCTCGATTAGATTTAATCTCAATCCTGATTAGATTTGATCTCATCTGGAGATTTAATTGGTCAAAGGTTGACCATGACGGACCCGCAGCGGCACTGCCCGCGTCGAGCTCACAGCGGAGCTGGAAGGTGCATGTGGCGAAGTCAGAAAACAGCTCTTTAGCGGAGCTAGATGTGGCGAAGCTACCGAACATCCTTCTGCGCGGTTGCGTGTGACTTCAAGCGAAGCTAACTCTTTGCGGAGTTAACTGAGTACTTCAGGCGAAGCTATAAGTTAGCTTCCTGGCGGAGCTGTGAATGGCTTTAAGGCGAAGTTGGATGATCTTAGCCTCTTAAGCGAGGCTGTCTCTTTAGGCTCATGTGATGCTAAGTGCTAGCATCTTAGACCTGCTGAGGTCTGTTTAGAGACAATCTGGGCTTACTGTCCGATCAGTAGAGTCCAAGTTGCTTCCTTGTGAAAATCACCTAGAGGGGGGGTGAATAGGTGATAATGCTAATCAATGCACAATTTAAAAAAATGATGCAACAATCTCCCAAAACAAGACTAAGAGCCGAATGCCCCGTGAAGGGTTCTGAACTCCTTCCTCCTGATTCCTCGTAAAATGAGTTAGAGGTGCGCAATGCAACCTTGTTGTATGGATTTTGATTGACAAGAAGAAATATGATGAATATGGCAATGACAATCAAACAAGAAGTAATAGTAATGAAAGTAGTACAAGAACAAGGAAAAGTAAACCAATCGCAAACACAAGGATATGTTATCGAGGTTCGAGCACCCAGCTCTACTTCCCCGCCTTCCCCAGAAGGATTCCGACCACTTCCACTATCACAAAGATGTTACAAAGATCATCGGAGTACCCAACTCCACATTTCAGTACAAGCAATATCTTGGTAGTCAAAGACCACAAACTCTCTCTTTCAATATCTCTTCCCTTACAAAGGTCCTTAGAGAATATTGAGTAGGAATGAAGCTCTTGTGTGTAAAGAGAAAAGAAATGAAATTAGAGAATTCTTGAAAACACTTCAGAAAATGAGAGAGAATTTCAGAACAAAAACCAAGAAACAAAGCTCTTTTGAATGCCTTAAACTTTTGAATTTTTCTTGTAATAATTAGGTGTGACAAATCTCTCCCCAAACACCCCTATTTATAGGAGAGGGCTAGGGTTAGTAGATAAAACATTTTTAAGGCTAATCAGAATGTATTAAACCCAAAACAAGTCATTTAACTTACTTAAGTGAGAAAAAGACAAAAATAAACAGCTCAGAAACTAGCCGTTACTGTTCAAACGCTAGACCGGTCGACCGGTCGGTCGACCGCCTACTCAAAAAATCTGACCGTTGTAGGCCAGCGGTCGACGCCCGGTCGACCCAATCTAACCGAGAGCAGACTGAGTTACAGTCGGTCGACCGGTCGGTCGACCGATACAACTTGCACACAGATACGTGCACAGGCCAGAGCCACGGTCGACTGGGACGGTCGACCGGCCAAACCTGTCATAGGTCCGGTCGACTGTTTTCGGTCGACTGGCTCAGGTCAAAATCAGGATTTGAAGAGAAAATTAAGGGATTTTGATTTTGACAAAAATAATTTTGAACATAGATTTGTATAAAACATAAATATATATCTGTAGGCAAAATCTTGTAAACAAATGTTTTTGTATAAATTATAAGAAAACATTTTGGAATAAACATGTGCGCAAAAACGTGTTTGATAGAGCTTCAACCTATCCACTATTCTTTAACAAACTATAAAACTAAAAATACAATGATTAAATACTTTATGAGCAATCTTCAAGTCTT
The DNA here is from genome assembly GCA_038442645.1 of Agave tequilana. NCBI lineage: Eukaryota > Viridiplantae > Streptophyta > Magnoliopsida > Asparagales > Asparagaceae > Agave > Agave tequilana. Next base: position 92,971 of record JAVJIF010019269.1, read on the forward strand.
TGAGCCATCCAATGCCTTGCTAGTGCCTTCTCTTCTATGATCCTTCCTTGATTGTGCAATTTGCCTTCCTTGCTATGTGAAACTTAGAAGTTCTTGCAAAAGCTAAGCCAATTGTCTCCAAACATGGTATAAAACCTGAAACTTATCTTGAATAATTCATTAGTACCAAATAGCTCTTATTTGGGTTTGTCATCATCAAAACACAAAACAAGAGAGTGTAACCTCTTGGGCCAACAATCTCCCCCTTTTTGATGATGACAAACAATAGGCTATAAACAAAAATATGGGGGAGGAGAAGACTCCCCCTCAAATTATGTTATATGAAAAACACAAGAATTTATTAAAAACACAAAAACATACTCTTGATGCCAATTGAAACCAAATTGAAACAATACCAATAAAAACACAAAATACAAGAGTTTCTCAATTCATAAAACACAAGACTCATAACAAAAACTTATAAAACCAAACATATAAATTCATATGGAACCAAGACCAAATGAACTTATTTTTGTCCATGTAAACTTATTCTCCCCCTTTTTGTCATACATCAAAAAGGGTTATGAAAAACATGTTTATTCAATAACACAAACATTAAGTCTCCACAAATAAACTAAAATCTAGCAAAATCAAGCGGTTTAGTGAAAAATCGGCTAGTTGAAAATCTGTGGAAACATAATCAATATCTATATCACCTTTCTCAAAAGATCTCTAAGAAAGTGATATCTAATCTCAATGTGCTTGGTCTTACTATGTGATTTGCATTCTTGTTAATGTGTATAGTACTAGTATTATCACACAAATATTTTATATTTTTATAATGCAAATCATAATCAAGGAGAGTATGTTTCATCCAAAGCTTGTGCACAACAAGCCCCCGCGGCAACATACTCCGCCTCGGCGGTTGAGAGAGCTACGGAATTTTGCTTCCTAGAGGACCATGAAACAAGACAATTACCAAGAATTGACATGTCCCACTAGTACTCTTTCTATCTACTCTACAACCCGCATAGTCGGCATCCGAATAACTCGTCATTGAGAAATCTCCGGTTTTCGGATACCATAGACCCATTCCAATCGTTCCCTAAACATAACGAATAATACGTTTACCCGCAATAAGATGAGACTCTTTGGGACACGATTGAAATCTAGCACAAAGACACACACTAAACATGATATCCGGCCTACTTGCCGTTAAATATAAAAGACTTCCTATCATGCTTCTATAATTTAATATCAACATTTTTACCTTGGTCATCTTTATCAAGCTTGGTTGTAGTTGCCATGGGAGTGTTTGCAAACCTTTGAGTCTTCAAGTCCAAACCTCTTTACGAGTTCCTTTGCGTAATTGGCTTGACATATGAAGTTCCCATCTTGCAATTGCTGATTTGGAGTCCAAGAAAGAAATTAAGCTCACCCATTGAAGACATTTCAAATTCAAGTTGCATGACCTTTTCAAAATCCTTGCACAAAAGCTCATTAGTAGAACCAAAAATTATATCATCAACATAAATTTGCACAATTAAAATGTCATTATCAACATGCTTAGTGAATAGAGTAGTGTCTACTTTGCCTTTAATAAAATCATTTGAAATAAGAAAACTAGAAAGCCTTTCATACCAAGCTCTTGGAGCTTGTTTCAATCCATACAAAGCTTTATCAAGTTTAAAACAAAAATCGGGATGAGCATGATCAATAAAACCGGGAGGTTGAGCAACATAAACTTCTTCATTAATAAAACCATTCAAAAATGCACTTTTCACATCCATTTGAAAAAGTTTAAAATTTTTGAAAGATGCAAAAGCTAGTGTCATCCGTATGGCTTCAAGCCGTGCTACGGGTGCAAAGGTCTCCTCAAAGTCAATTCCCTCAACTTGAGTGTAACCTTGGGCCACTAACCTAGCTTTATTCCTAATGACATTTCCGACTCATCCATCTTGTTTCTAAAGATCCACTTAGTACCAATTATTGGTCTATCGTGGGGCTTAGGAACACGGTGCCAAACTTAGTTGCGCTCAAATTGATTGAGTTCCTCTTGCATGGCAAGCAACCATATGGTTCCGTCTCGGCTTCGAGAATGCCTTTGGGTTCAAAATGAGAAATGAAGCAAAGTTACCACATAGGTCATGGAGTTTTGGAGCGTGTTGTGACTCCTTTAGATGCATCACCCAAGATGAGCTCCTTAGGATGATTTTGTAGCGTATCTCCAAGCTTTAGGAAGCGGTTGAGAGCTTTCCTCTCTATCCTCTTGAACATCACCAATAGGTTCTTGCTTATCTTCTTGAGCGGGTGAGTCCTTCAAGGATAGTCTCTCCATGTCTTCACCTAATGGTTCAATCTCTACAACATTCTCAACAACCACATTAGATTCTTCAAACTTTACATGCATGGATTCTTCAATAGTTTGTGAAGATCTATGAATACTCTATATGCTTTGCTAGTAAGAAAATCCAACAAAGATAGCTTCATAAGCCTTAGCATCAAATTTACCCCAAATTATCCTTAGTATTTAAAACAAAACACTTGCATCCAAAAACTTTGAAATATGCAACATTTTGGTTTTCTAGAATGATACATTTCAAAAGATGTTTTAGAAGAATTTTTGCATAAATAAATACGATTCGATATATAGCATGCGGTTTTACGGCCTCGGGCCCATAAATATTGAGGAGGTCAATATTCACTTATCATTGTCCTAGCCATCTCTTGAAGTGTTCTATTTTTCCTTTCTACTACTCCATTTTGTGTGTGTGAGTCCTAGGACAAGACATTTCATGCTTGATTCCCTTTTCATCACAATAAGTCATGAAGAGTTGGTTAACAAACTCTCCACCTCTATCACTCCTTATTCTCAAAATCGAAAAACTTTTTTCTTTTTCAACCCTTTTTCCGAAAGATTTTGAAATATGAAAATGTTTGATCTTTACTTTGCAAGAAGCAACCCAAGTGAACGGGAAAAATCATCAACTAAAACAAATGCAAATCTACTACCATTTAAACTTTTAGTTTGTGTTTGGTCAAAAAGATCCATATGAATTAGTTCTAAGGGCCTAGTAGTCATGAATATCCTTAATTGGTTTGAAGGAAGACTGGGTTTGCTTCCCAAGTTGGCACGCACCACAATGCGGTCTTTCTCAAACTTCAAGCAGGTATACCCTTTACTAAATCCTTAGAATTAATTCTAGAAAGATGGTCAAAAGATGCATGTCCTAATCTTCTATGCCAAGCCAAGAGTTTTCATCAAAAAGCATTTAAGCTTTAGTAGAACATTCACACTAAGCATGTCAATGATATAAACATTATCATCACGAAAACCGGTAAGAATACAAACATCGGATTTAACATCAAAAATCTTGCAAGAAAAATCATCAAAAACACTTTAAGTCCACGGTCACAAAGTTGACTAATGCTAAGCAAATTATGTTTTAAACCATCAACAAGTACAACATTTTCTATAGTAGGAGATGAACCAATTTGAATGTTACCTATACCGATGATAGTCCCTTTGGAGTCATCCCCGAAGGTGACGGAGCACCTTCCATGTACCTTGATAGGGGTTGTGAAGTTATTGATGTCCCATGTCATGTGTCTTGAACAAACCCTATCAAGGTACCCACCGCTCCTACGTCTTGGAGCCTTGGTGTGTACCTACATCAAACAATTTAGGACTTGATTTTGGTACCCACATTTTCTTGGGTCCTAGAGGGTTAGTTCCATGAACCCAAACAAGATTATTGGATCTATTTAATTGATCATAACAAAACTTAGCTAAATGTCCATTTTTACATAATATGTGCATCTATATACTCTACCATATTTAAAAGCATATTGAGGTGTGTGATTTGTGAGCATGGGCATTGTGAGCATGACATGAGAAGTGTTAGGTGTGTGTGAGCATGAGGAATCTTAGCATGTGAATCTTTAGCATGAGATGTGTGCTTTTTAGAAATTTTTCTTCAAGTTTCTAGTATTAAAGGCACAATCTTTCAAAACCTTTTCAAAGTCAACCTTTTAGATTTCAAGGAGGAAATTTCTTTTTCATCAACAATAAAAGATATTTCCTTACAAGAAATCTTGTATGCACATCAATTCATATTGAATGGAAGTGAGATTTGAAGAAATATCATCTTTTTCTTTTGTAACCAAGGCAAGTTGATTTTTAAGAAAAGCAATTTCTTTTTGTAATTTAAAGCATTCTATTTTCTTATATCATAAGTTTCAGAAAGTTCAACAAAAGCATGTACAAGAACTTCCTTACTTAACTCATCATCTCCTCATCAAGAGATTGAGGGTTTACCTTTGGAGTATTTGCCATGAAGCACATGTTGGCAATATCCGCTTCTTCTTCTTCGGATTCGCTTTCCGAATCCACGTGGCCTTGTAAGCTTTCTTTTCTTCCGGCTTCTTTGGGCTTGAAGGAGGAAGTCATTTTCTTCTTGAATTCCGGACAATCGCCATAATGTGTCCGGGCTTTCGGCAATTGTAGCATATAATCCTTCGCTCTTCTTTGCCTTCAAATTTTCTCCGGAAATTGAGCTTGTTCTTCCGGTACATCCTTTTGATGTGCGCACAAGGAGGAGAGTTCCTCATCTTCTTCTTCATCTTCATCATCATCTTCAAGGGTGGATGAAGACTTGAAAGCTATTGACTTCTTCTTTGTTGGACGGCCTCTTCTCTTGCTTTCTTCTCCATCTCATGGGTCTTTAGGTTCCCAATGAGACTAATGATGTCCATCTCATCCTTGTTCGTTTAATTCCTTTAAGGTGATGGCCTTTATCTCCCAAGATGGAGAAGAGCCCAAATCACTTTGCGCACCTTTTGATCGTTGGAGATGACGTCACCTAAGGGAAAGACCATTGTGATTTTAGTAAATTTAGTAATCATACAATCAATGGATTCATCATCAAGCATTTTAAATGATTCATATTGAGACCTCCAGAGATCTTTTTAGCTCTCTTGACTTGTGAAGTCCCTTCATGGTGACCAATAAGTGTTGCCAAATCTCATAGGCGGATTGGCAATGAATTACCCGTGTAAGGTCATCCTCATTCAAGGC
>JAVJIF010019270.1:0-109394 GCA_038442645.1 Agave tequilana
TTTGCAAATTCAGAAAATGAGATTCATACCCGTATTTATTTCAAGCAACGCGAGAATCGCGCTTCTGTTCCAGAATGTGAGTCCCGCGTTCTTCAACATGCGAGGTCCACGTCAAATACGAGACCGCATTCTACCTATTCCAAAACGTGAGACCCGCATTCAGCTTGATTTAGAACATGACTCCCGCGTTTCTAATTCTAAATGCGAGACTCGCGTTCTGAGGCAAACTCAGCCATGCTGGATTTTCGTGTTTCGACAACACACAAGGTCCGCGTTTCAATAAAGCAACGCGAGACCCACGTTCAGAATGACAAGTCTTCATGACATAAAAAGCCAAAATGCCCTCACCCTCAGGGGTTTGAGGCTTGTTCCTCAGACGTCCCCGTGACGGACCTAAGAGTGACAAGGAAAAGGAGTGTCCATCAAATCACTCCTCAATGTCACTGCGAGCTACTCATCTCAGCAATACTTTCTGATAGCCATTGCGGCTTTTAGATAAATAAGCCCTCAGTTTTTAGCCAGTTTTCATTGACTTCAAACTCAGCCAAGAGACGACAATCCCGAAAGAAGAAATCATTCTCTGACGTCGAGTACCCATAAATGACTATAAACATGGTAGGGCCGAGTTACACACCGAGCAAGTCCAAAGGGAAGTAGCTGACTGTCAGTTTAGAGGAGTCGAATGTTGATCGATCTCCAGGTTTGAAGGATAATCTTGTCGAACCTGAAGGGGCCTACTGACACACTTGGACCCGCACGGGAACAATTGCCCCAGTCAACTACAGTCTGTTGGCCAGGAGAATGAGGTGAATGATGAGTACTCCGTCATTATTGAATCCGAGTCTTTGAATTCTAATTCAGAGACAACTGCCTTTGCTTATATGGTGGTAACTCTTGAGGAAGTGGCAAGGCAATTCGAAGAGTAGGCCCAAGTCCAACGGGAACAACTCAATATGATTCGATCTCAGTAAGAATCTATCAATACCCTTAAGCAGATGCTGTCACAACTGCTTAAGGAGAAAAAGAAACCAAAAGGGTAGACTTCTTCCAAGAAGTCTAAGGGCAAACAGAAGGAAGGGGAGAGCTCATCTTCTGCAAACACTGAGAGTGAAGAGCATTCCAACTCTGAGCCACTCAAATCTTCATCTGAAGAGGAGGATAACTCAGAGAACGAAAGCAGTCATTCCAGGATGATGAGTAAATTAGAGTAACGCCTTGAGGCCCTTGCAAACCAAGGCAATCTTTAAGATATGGGGATAATCTGACCCTACCCAGTAGAATGGGATACGCCCCCTACCCTCCCAAGTTCAAGGTACCGACTCTCCAGACTTTCGATAGTAAAGGTCGCCGAATCAACACATATACTACTTTAAATCCCAAATTTGAAATATAGTATCGAATGATGCTATTATAACTTGTTTATTCATTGGCACTCTTAAAAGGGTCGCCTTTGAATGGTTCATAAAACTTCCTGCTAGCTCAATTAAGACATAGACCAACCTCGAGAAGTTATTTCTGGCTTGTTTCTTGAAGACTATACAAATTTTTCAGTGCCAGCTCTCCTTACAGCCAAGTAAAGAAAAGGAGAGTCCATCAAAACTTTCATCAAAATATTTCAGAGTATGGCACTCCGTTGGCCCAGCGGTGATGATTGGTCATCAATAATGCATTATTCACATTTTCATGCTTAATTTTTGTTAAAACATTACTATTTAATTCAATTATTTTTTAGTGATGTGCATGCCTCCGTAATCCAAGAGAAAGTCCAAAAGAAGCCCAAAACCAACAAGAATTATGAAAATAAAGATTAATTTTGGAAGATAAAGAAAGCATCTTTTCTATCTCATTTAAATTTGGGTTTTAGATTAATTGATTTAAAATCTAGAGGAGGAGAAGAATAGAATAAAATGAATCCTCATCCTAATTAAAGATAGACGTGGGCTTCTATTTAAATCTGATTGCTTGCATCACAAGATAAAGATAAATGGGAGAAAATCTAAATTTAACTTGGAATTGGAGATAACTTGATCTCTAAGTTATCTAGAAAATCATTGTATTTAAAAATTAGAGATCAACTAAAGATTCTGAGGATAGATCACCAGATGGACGGACCAGAAAAAACATGCGCCAAAGCGCATGACCAGACTCCTCAAAAATGTGGTGGAAATGCGACAGATGTCCTGGAAACGCGACAGTCTGGAAGCGGCTGGTGTGACGGTTGAGGTGCAGTATTTATATAAGACTCTACTTTCCAAATCTCCTATAAATACCCCTACAAAGTAACAGAAGAAGGGCAGATCTCAGAAACTCAAGCTTAGGATTTTCTTTAGAGCCTCTTTCTTTCTGAATTTATTTGTATTTTTCTAGTTTTTTTACTTTGAAGAAGAGTTGAAGAAAGGAGAAGGCTTTATACTGAATTGGTGACAAATTTAATAAAAGATCATTATTTTCTTTTAATCTCTTTGCTCTTTTTATTTGTGTTTTCTTTGTTCTAGTTTCATCTCTTGTATGCAATTTTTAAATACCATGCTTAATTCCACCATGAATATATTTAACTAATCTCTCATAGCTTGCTAATCACTCCATCAACTAAAACTTAGATCTATAAAAATAAATTGATTGAACTATATGCATATTAAAAACCCTAGGGTCAGTAAAATATTCTTGAAGATTAGTCATAAATTGAGTTAAACTAGCTTTAGGGTATATTATTTAATAATTATTTTTGATTTATACTTAGATGCTTGATGGCTTAGCGTTAAGTTAAAATTACTTTTCTTATGTTATACTTTGAGATTTCGATAAATCAATGCTTAATTTTATCTAGTGTATTGTAATCAGGGTTAACTTTCTTTCTTACTTTTCTTTCTTGGATTTGAAGCAACAATCTAGGGTTAATCTTTATAGATTCAACATGATATGTATTCTTGATAGACTAGGGCTTGGTTATGATAGATGATTAGTTGGCTATGCCTATTTTTTCTACTTAAAACCTTTACTTACAATCATAATTCCTTTTTCAAGCTATTTGTTAGAGAATTCGTTTCGTCCTTCCTTGTGGATCGACCTGTTTAGCCCTTGCTATGCGATTACATTGAGAAGAGACTAAGAACTTTCTAACCTCGATTTTTTCTTCATTTTCAATTCATTTTTTCCTTCTCAATCAAAATTTTGGCATCGTTGCTGGGGAGGGAACGATACAATATTCTCTAAAACTAATTATTATTATTTTTTATTTCTGTTTGTAGGATCTGATAACAGAAACTAGCTGCAGTTAAGGACATATACCTACTCTGTGCCTCTACCCGAGAAGGCAGAACAACAGAGCCTACTAAACATCCACGCAAACACGACAATTGCAGTGTTTTCGCGGCGTTAATAGATCACTACTAATTGATCTTTTGCAGGTTGCTACCAATTGCAATGTTCTATTTACTACTTAGATAATCTTACTCTGCGATCACCCTGCATATTGCTAACTAATTAATAGTAACCTATTAGTTGAATTATTAAAAAAATTTAGACTCTTGCATCATAGGCACATGTCTATTTAATTTCTTTAATTTCTTTTGAAGAGTGCTAACGACAAGGTACGTCCATAAACAACATAAGGTGGGGATGTCATTACCTTCCTTGGCCCATAAACCTTTTCGTTGCACTCACAACCCTAACCCTAAAATAAAAATTGACTAGATGTTGGCCTTAGGTTAACTCGGGCTCATTAAGAGATTGACTAAAGGAGGAAGTTGTTCGAAATTAACTCCTGCCAAATCAGTGTCTAAGGTTAGGGATTGAGGGTCGAAACCCTAAAGGTTGGTGGTTGGCATAATTAGGTCTGTCTTTGACGGATACTTCCCACCGATCTTGCCATCTACCTGGCTGATTAACTTGGGGTTAAGATCGACAATATACCTTTCAAAGACAGTCTAAAGTTAGAGTCGTCTAGATCTAGGCTTACCCTAGAATAGGATTTTTTTTTTTATTTTTTTTGATTGATTGAGTGAACTTGCTTATTTAACTGTGCAAGTCAGCTTGGTCGAGAGACCCAGTCACATCTAAACTAACTAGGAACAGTGCACCACCTGAACTCAAACCCGATCCACACCTGGCATAAGAACCATCACTGCAGGATAGGTTCTTCCCTAATAGGAGCCCTCTTCCATCTTGCATTCGGCTTCCCAAGAATTTGAGCTGAAATCATAATACATCAATACTCTTTCCAAGTTTCATGGATTTGAATCTGAGGACGCATACTTTTTCATAAGAAAATTTTAGGAAGTATATCTCATGATGAAATAGCTAACTTAGGAGTAGACGCCGTTAAGTTACGCTTTGTCCCATTCTCTTTGAAGGACTTAGCAAAGAAATGGCTATACAGTCTAGAAGCCGGTTCTATATCATCATGAGATAATTTCGTCAAGGCCTTCTTGAAGAAGTTTATCCCATTTAGAAGACTACACAAATTAGGAAAAGCATCATGCAGTTTAAGCTAAAAAGCTAATGAACCTTTTTGGAAGTACTTCGATCGTTTTAAGGACCTCCTTACCCAATGCCCTCATCATGAGAGAGAGAAATGACGATTTTACTAAGCTCTTTATGATGGATTAGAATATCAAACAAAAACCCTATTAGAATCTATGTGCCAAGGAGGATTTTTGAAAAAGAACGAAGATGAAGGATGGCTATTATATGAAGATTTGGCTGATAAGACTATCCAATGAGAACCACCTCCAGAACAATTTAGGACTAACGACCCTAGCTCTTCTAAAGGAGGTGCCCATTCTATTGAGGCAAACATACCTATGAAAGCTAAACTAGCCACTGTGACGCGAGGACTAGAAGCTCTAGAAACTAAGAAGCCAGTCTTAGTGAACCAGGTCAGCCCAACATCTTCAGTGGGCTGAGGTCAGGCCATGAACCACGTGTTCGAGAAATGTCCTGTCTTTTTAGCTCATTAGATATTGGCCCAAAATATGAATGCAGCCTTCACAAGGACCGCCAACAATCCATATTCATCCACCTATAATCCCGATTGGAAAATCACCCAAATTTCTTATAGGGCCCAAACAATAATAAGCAATCAAAGTCCAAATTCTCCAATAATTTCCAATATTCTCCTTAACAACAAAATTTCCCCAACCAAAGTCCTCCACCCTCTTTCCAAAATTCACATATGGAAACAAGACTCTATAATATGGAAAGAAGGGTGGACACTCTAGTTAAAAGTCAAGAAACACTAGCTTAAGTCATGACAAGGATAGAAATGCAATTGAGTCAACAAGCTAATCTAATTAGTGAAAGACAAAAGGGAACTCTACCAAGTCAGCCATTGCCAAACTCTAAGAATCCTAGGCAAGCGAATGAGGCTCAAGATCCAAACCAGTGTAACTTGGTTCATACATTGAGATCAAAAAAATAAGTTGATAATCAAGTATCCATGCCACCAGATCCAGCTCAAACATCCACTCCATCTAGTTCCACTTCATCTCCAAAACTCCAAAAAATTGAAGTTGATAAGTCAGCTAAACAAGTGCATCAACCTATAGCCCCATATCCCAGTAGGCTTAGAAATAATAATAATGCATATATAAAGAACATTGAGGTGTTCAATCAAGTTAGGCTTAATATAATATTGGATCCAACTTAACTAATAGGCAGGAGGAAGATCTTATGACAATCCTTAGGAAACATAAGGAAGCAATTGGTTGGACGATGACCAACATAAAGGGTTTAAGTCCAACTATAGTTCAACACCGAATCCATCTAAATGAAGAGGCAAAACCAAAGAGGGACCCGCAGCGTAGGTTAAACCCTATCATGCAAGATGTGGTACGAGCTAAAATAGTGAAACTTTTAGATAATGGGATAATTTATCCTATTTCTGATAGCCAATGGGTCAGCCCAGTCTACGCGGTATCCAAGAATCTGGTTTACAATGGTAAAGAATGACAAACAAGAGTTCAAACAAGACTCCCTACAAAGATTCGAGTTTACATTGACTATCGTACGTTAAATGCTGCCACCCGCAAAGACTATTTTCTCTTCCATTTATCGACCAAATGCTTGAACGATTAGCGGGCCATGAGTATTACTGTTTTTTGGACAGTTACTCGGGGTATAATCAAATCCCCATAGCCCTAAAGGACCAAGAGAAAACAATATTCACGTGTCCATTTGGGACTTTTGCTTATCGTAGAATGCCTTTCACTTTATGCAATGCCCCCACGACATTTCAACGTTGCATGTTAAGCTTATTCTCTGACATGGTCGAACGTTTCTTAGAGATGTTCATGGACGATTTCTCTGTCTATGGAGACTCTTTTGACCAATATCTCCATCATCTAGAACTTGTGCTCAAATGATGCATAGAAAAGAATTTGATTTTAAATTGAGAAAAGTGCCACTTTATGGTACAACATGGGATTGTCTTAGGTCATAAGACCTCTAGGAAAGGAATTGAAGTGGACAAGGTGAAGATAGAGGTCATATCCAAGCTTCCCACACCCAAATGTGTGAACATCCGCTCTTTCTTAGAACACGCCGATTTCTATCGTAGGTTCATCTAAGATTTAAGAAAAATTGCTAGACCCTTAACGAGCCTTTTAGGTAAAGACGTACCCTTCATCTTTGATGATGAATGTCTTAACGCCTGGGAAAAACTCAAAATGGAACTTATCTCTACGCCTATAATTTCTGCCCCGGATTGGTCCAAACCATTTGAGATTATGTGCGACGCTTCTGATTTTTCCATAGGTGCTGTCTTAGAACAATGCATAGATAACAAGCAGCATGTGATCTACTATTCAAGTAGGACTTTTAATAATGCCCAATTAAACTATACTACAACTGAGAAGGAATTCTTGATAGTAGTATTCGCATTGAAATTTTTTTCCATACCTACTTGGGACCAAAACCACCATATTCACCGACCATTCCGTACTTCGATACCTAATGCTAAAAAAGGACGCGAAGGCCCGACTCATTCGTTGGATCCTCCTCCTTCAAGAGTTTGATATTGAAATTCGAGATAAAAAGGGTATAAAAAATGTCATCGCTGATCATCTCTCTCGTATTCCAAACGCCCCTTCCAACGAGTTGCCAATCAATGATAACTTTCCCGGTGAACAACTCTTAGCTACCTTTAGGGAACCATGGTTTGCTGACATAGTTAACTACTTAGTCATAAACCGAACCCCATCTCATTGGTCAAAATATGATGTATATTGATTCTTATCTCAAGTCCAATATTTCATTTGGATAAACCTTATCTCTTTAAATATTGTTCCAACCAAATCATTAGGAGATGTATTCCCGATGAGGAAGTAAAGAGTGTTCTATCCTTTTGTCATGAACTTGCATGTGGTGGACACTTTGGCCCTCGAAAAACAGCCGAAAAAGTTCTATAGAGTGGGTTCTATTGGCCTACTTTGTTTAAAGACGCATTTGACTTTTGCAAGATGTGAACAAGATGCCAAATGATAGGAAGAATTTTAAAACGTAATATGATGCCCCTAAACCCAATTCTAGAAGTAGAACTCTTTGACGTTTGGGGCATTAACTTTTTGAGTCCCTTTCCGAACTCATCTGGGCACCAATACATCTTGTTGACTGTGGATTACATATCAAAATGGCTTGAAGCCATCCCTTACAAGTCAAATGACAACAAAGTTATTGTCAAGTTCTTGAAAGAAAACATCTTTTCACGCTTTGAAACCCCTCGTTGCATAATTAATGATAATGGTCCACATTTTTGCAATAGTACTTTTGAAACTCTTATGCGAAAATATGCCATAACACAAAAGTTATCCACACCTTACCATCCCCAAACTAGTACACAGGTAGAAGTCTCAAATAGGTAAGTTAAGCTTATCTTGGAGAAAACTGTGAATCAAAACAGGAAGGACTGGTCCATCAAATTGGTGTATGCCTTATGGGCATATGCACCACCTTTAAAATGATTCTAAGGATGTCTCCTTATAGGCTAGCTTTGGAAAGGCTTGCCACCTTCGTGTCGAGTCAGAGCAACGAGCCTTATAGGCAAGTAGCTGAATTTTAATCTAGATAAGGCTGGTGCGCTTCGAAAATTGCAAATTTCTAAACTTGAGGAGTTAAAGAACGAGGCATATGAAAATACGAGGATTACGAAAGATAGGGTTAAGCTTTTTTATGATAAGTTCATCATGAGAAAAACTTTTGTCTCAGACAAAAAGTCTTACTCTATAATTCTAGACTTCACCTTTTTCTAGGAAAGTTGAAATCAAGATGGACAGGGCCATTCATTGTTAGGACTGAGTTTCCACATGGAACCATAGAGATATGTGACCCTAAGAATGGTAATGAATTCAAGGTAAATGGTCAATGTTTGAAACCGTTCTTGCAATCAGTACTGGAAGCAGACACAACAATGGTCTTTTTGACCCAATGTATCGGTAACTCTACCTCTCTGCTAGTTTATTTCATGCATGTATACATGCATTCATATATTAAGGACAATACATGAGATAGGTGGGGAGGTAACCAACTAACACAAGTCTAACATAATAAAAAAAATCAAAGTAATTTTTTTAAAAATTTTGAAAAAAAACTTTTTGAAAAAGGAAATAATATTTTGGTTTATCTTTTGTAAATAATTAAGTTAATTTTAAGAAAAAGAAAAATCATAATTAGGATTTTTTACTACTTGATCAAAATAAGAGTATTTGTATGATTTTTAAGTTTAGGAGAAAAAATTAAAAAAATAATTTAGTCTTGATATCTTTACCTTGATGAAATCTGCATGCTTTATGCACTTACATATTTACGATTCAAAAATCTTATGTCTTAGAAAAATATATATAAATAAATAAATCTAATTATTAATTAACTAGGTACTTTGGCCTAAGAAAACTTTGGTATTTACGCGAAAGGTAATTAGGTAAGTTTGAAAAAAGGAGAAAAATATATAATATATGTATTAACACATCTAATAATCAATTAGTTACGTACTAGGGCCTCAAGAAGCCTTTATACTTACATGAAAGAAAATTAGATGAGCTATACATATTTAAAAAAAAAAGTACTTAAAGAGCAACGAAGTGGTAATACTTTAAACTTCTTAAAAAAAAAGAAAGAAAAGTAATAAATGTGTAAGTCATGAGAGTTAAAGTTGAAGAATCCCAAGTAAAAAAATTCAGGTTTACAAAGATGCATATAACTTAGGGTAAAGATAATAGACTCGATAAGAAATTCAGTTGAATCTTAACCTAAATTGATAAATAAATAATTGAATAAATACTAAGTATAAGAATGTTCAATTTGGTAATCCTAAAAACTTATAAATTGCTTAATTTTTAGAAAGATATTTAAATAATTTCCCTCTTTTAAAATGAAATTTTGAAAATACTAACATTTTATTTTTCTTTCTTTATGGATTTTGTGGGTGTAATTCACTGAAAACCCTCACGAGATAACGCTCGTCCTCTAGGGGTAACCTAAAAGTTTAACGGCTTATTGCACATGCTAAGTGCAATCGTGATACTTACGAAAGTGATATTAGAATAGTTAGATTAGTTTATTTATTTATTTTTACTCGAGAACGAGCAAAAAGATAGGTGTGAGAGTGTAATTGGTCATCAATAATGCATATTATTTTTTCATATTTTCGTGCTTACTTTTTTTAAAACATTACTATTTAATTAATTTATTATTTAGTAATGTGCAGGCCTCCATAATCCAAGTGAAAGCCTAAAAGAAACCCAAAAGTTCACAAGAATTATGAAAATGAAGATTAATTGGGAAGATAAAGGAAACATCTTTTCTATCTTATTTAAATTTGGGTTTTAATTAATTTAATTTAAAATCTAGAGGAGGAGAAGGATAGAATAAGATGAATCCTCATCCTAATTAAGACTTCTAATTAAATCTGGTTGCTTGCACCACAAGATGAAGATAAATGGGAGAAAATCTGAATTTAACTCGGAATTAGAGATAACTTAGTCTCCAAGTTATCTAGAAGATCATTGTATTTCAAAATTCAGAGATCAACTAAAGATTCTGAGGATAGATCAACAGATGGACGGACAAGAGGAAACCACGCGCCAAAGCGCGTGACCAGACTCCACGAAAATGTGGTGAAAACGCGGCAGTCTGGCCGTGGTTGGTGTAGCGGTTGAGATGCAGTGTTCATATGAGACACTACTTCCAAAATCTTCTATAAATATCCTTGTAAAGCAACAGAGGAAGGGCAGATCTCAGAAGCTCAAACTCAGAATTTTCTTTAAATCCTCTTTCTTTCTGAATTTACTTGTATTTTTTCTATTTTTTTTACTTTGAAGAATAGTTGAAGAAAGGAGAAGCTTTGTACTAAGTTGGTGACTGATTCAATAAAAGGTCATTATTTTCTTTCAATCTCTTTGCTATTTTTATTTGTGTTTTTTTGTTCTAGTTTCATCTCTTATATACAACTTTTAAATATCATGCTTAATTCCACCATGAATATATGTAACTAAATCTCTCATAGTTTGCTAATCACTCCACCAACTAAAACCTAGATCAATAAAAATAAATTGGTTGAACTTTATGCATATTAGAACCCCTAGGGTCAGTACAAATTCTTGAAGATTAGTCATAAATTGAGTTAAACTAGTTTTAGGGTATACTATTTAATAATTATTCTTGGTTTATACTTAGATTTTTGATGGCATTACATTAAGTTAAAACTACTTTTTTTATGCTATGTTTTGAGACTTCGATAAACCAAAGCTTAATTTTATCTAGTGTATTGTAATCAGGGTTAACTTTCTTTCTTACTCTTCTTTCTTGGATTTAAAGCAACAACCTAGGGTTAATCTTTATAGGTTCAACATGATATGTATTCTTGATAGACTAGTGTTTGGTTGTGGTAGATGATTAGTTGGCTATGCCTGTTTTTTCTATTTAAAACCTTTGATTACAATCATAATTCTTTTTTTTCAAGCTATTTGTTAGAGAATTCGTTCCGAAAAGCTTTTATCGCATCCTTCCCTGTGGATCGCCCCGTCTAGCCCTTGCTATACTGTTACATTGAGAAGAGACTAAGAACTTTCTAATCTCAACTCTTTCTTGATTTTCAATCCAATTTTCCCTTCTCAATCACATGACCTAATCTACACTAGTTGAGACGTGACATTATAATCTATAAACTTCCCTACTCGCTCAAATAAGAGTGGCAGAATATCGCACTTGAAAGCAACAGTTAATGCTACACGGAGAACAGGGGGAAGAAATTGTCGCCAGGACTGAAGAAAAAGACAGCAAACCAAGACCCGTCAAAGCAACACGGTGCACCCCAGAGTTTTCTTCTCAATCAAGAAGAAGAGATACTCTGACAACGGAGGTCAAATCACCTTCAAATACTTAGCCAGAGGGGGCATGACTCTCAGCCAAGCACATGCTAAAAAATTATATTCCTTCAAGGATGAGTACGTGGTCTCTTTATTTAAGTTACTCCAAAAAAGTAACAAATTCAAATTGCCAGAGGTCAGACGCCCTGAAGAGGCAGCACTACTAGAAAAGAGACTATTTGCGGTTAAAATATTGCGTCAAAAACATTTTGACACAATTTTTGCGTCAAAAACATTTTGACGCAATTTTTGCGTCAAAATATTGCGAATTTGACGCAGTATGTAAAAAATAAACTTAATACATTAATAATAATAAAAAATTACTGTGAAAATTTGCATCGAATTTTCAACATAATATGAGAAAATTACCGCAAAAATTTTTCACTAAAAATTTAGCGGGAAATTTGTGTCGAATTTTCGACGCAATACACAACAGATAAAATTAAAAGATTAATCTTCTTTTTGCGTCAAATTTTCGATGTAATATGAATATATGTCTGGTCAAAATTTTTCGCGATATACATATTGCGTTAAAAATGCGACGTAATACATGTTGTGTCGAAAATTTGATGCAATATGTATATTAATTGTAGCCCCAATTCCAATCGTTTTCCTTCCTCTCCCTTCTCCCAAAGGACGCCTCCTTCCCCCAGCGTCGTCCGCTCCCCTCCCCCGACATCCTTCTCCTCTCCCCGACCTCCTCCCTCCTCGGCCTCCCCTCCCCCAACGCCCTCCTCCGGCATCCGCCCCTTCCTCTCCCCAGTGTCCTCCTCCTTCCTCCCCCCAGCCCCCTCCCTGGCCTGCCCCCTCCCCCGGCATCCCCCTGGCCTCCTGCGGCCTCCTATCCCTTCGGCCACCCCTCCCCACGCGTGACCCATCCCTCCCCCGGCCGACCCTTCCTCCGGCGTCCCCCGACCTCCTCCCTTCCCCGGGCGACCCTTCCTTCGGCCTCCCCACTCCTTCCCCTCCTTCCCTCTGGCCTCCCCTCCCCTGGGCCCACTCCCTCCTCTGACCTCCTCCTTACCAGCCTCCTCCCCCAGCCTCTTCCTACTACTAGCCTCCTCCCTCTCGGATCAGGTATTTTCTCTTTTATTTTTTTTATTTTTTTAAATTGTTAATAAAATATTATTGATTAGGTTAAAACTTGTTTATATGATACTAGATGATACACAATACATGGAACATGATCACGAACATGTATATGAAGCACAAACACGAAAATGGACATGAACATGGTACACGAACACAAACTTGGACACGAGACACGTGAAATTAACATGAACATGTTTATGAAGCATGAACACTGACACACAACACGAACACGAACACAAATATAGACACGAAAATAGGACTCAAACACGACGTAGATATGTAGCACGGACATATGACATGGATATGACATGGATATGCATATGGAGTAAGGACATAGACAAGAGACACAGACATGACACGGACACAGACACGATCACGGATCACAGACCCCCAAAAGGTTAGAGTTTCTTTCTCCAATATTATGTTTTTTTTTTCTTTTTTATACTTTTTAGATTATTTGTTATTTGCACTCTAATAGACGCACCCACCCGTAATTGATACAAATATACACGTGACTCGAAATGATACACTTTTTTACGTTTTTTTTTGTATTTATCTGAACAAATATTATTTGCACTCTTTATCCACCTTCAAATCTTGGGAAGGGAGGGACATGGACATGACACAGACACATACACGGGACATATACACGGGACACGAACATGATACGGCATATGACACCCATACATATACGAATATGTATATAAAGTAAAGACACAATTACACGACACGAACACGATGCAGATACAGACACGATTACAGATCACAGACATGGACACAAACCCAATAAATCCTAGATTCCCATTCAAGAAACACTGAACATTACTTGTCTTATAACTACTCTCTGATAGAAATAACTGATGAATCTTGAACAGTGGTCTTCATAGACATTTTGTTCATGTCAACAGTTAATTTGTATTATTAGTGTTTGCTCGGGAAAAATAATTTGAGAATACGGGTCGTAAAATTCCTTGAATCAATGAAAGATTACAACAATCTCAAACAATTTCGATTACAAGAGAGAGAAGATATTCAAGCTCAAATCTTCTCTTTGTTTAATGCTGGGTTCTTGATGTAGCGGTAGAAAGTGAATCTTGTTTTTCATTGACCAGATGAACATCAGTGTCTTTTCTGGGAATCTTATCTTCGGATTATGGAGGAGTAACACAGCTCCTGTCCAAATAGAATCTCAAAGAGACTTGGGCAAAAAAAACTTGAACTGAACAAGTTGACAAAAGAGTTGAACTCTTTAGTATTCCTCAGCTGAAGATTCTAATCAAAACTTCTCCCCTCTTTCCCCTTTAATAGCATACTAAGCTATATATAGGGGTTTCAGAGGTGAAACTGTCCCCTAAAAACCCTCGATAATAAGAGTTAACTCTCCTCATTACGTAGGCAGTAATTGACCTAGTAATGAGAGCAGTTATAACCAAGACGCAGGGCTTCTCTGCAGTTCAAACGCGGGCTTCAAGCCGCCCATTTTGGCATTATATTATAGTACCGTTGGATGCTGGCTTCGAACCTTGCTAGATGTGGGCTTCGAGCTCTGCTAGATGCGTGCTTCGAGACCTGTGTTTTACCATTGTAGCGAAGCTGAGACGCCGGCTTCAAACTTTGCATTTTGACTAATGTTGTGAAGCGGAGACGCTGACTTCACTTCTTGTGTCTTGGCACTGCAGTGATGTTAGGATGCGGGCTTCGAGCTTCGCGTCTTGGTCATTACAGTGAAGCTGGGATGCGGGCTTCGACCCTCGCATCTTGGTACTATAGTGATGCTGAGGCGCAGACTTCAAGCTCTCCGTCTTGCCATTACATAAGTGGATATGATTAGCCTCGCATATGGAGTATATACTCTGCTTTCTGATGACTTATCCTTAGTAATTTTTAGACAGTCTACAGAACCCCCTCTAAAGTTTTCAAAACTCTGCAATTGACTGGGACGGGTTTGAAATACTTTGAATATTTTTCTTCTGGCAGAAATGCTCTCAAGACTAGACTAGAAATCTTTTGAGATATCTTGAGCCTAATCTTGTCTGAATTTTGGTCTTCATGAGTGTACTGTTAAACCCTTTAAAGCCACCATAGATGATCGTTGTGAGTGTCTGGATACGCAGTCCAGACCTCTTTGGTGCTCTAAGCTGGTTGTTGTATACTATTGAATCAGGGGGGATAGTATCTGCTTTCACCAGTGTACTGTTGAACTGATTATAGAAGCAAAGACTGAACACAGGTCTTATAGACGCAATGGTCATATTGTTTTAGAAACGCGGACCTCGTCATTCGGCTCTCATTCACCAGAGAGACGCAGGTATTGAAATGGAGACACAGTTCTTACTAGGTTGAAGTAATGCAGACTTCAAGGTGAAGATGCGTACCTCTCTATGCTGGGGAGACGTGGCTCTGTGAAAGTGAGACTCGTGTTCTGGGTGCATTGCCACATGTCTGGTGGAGCTTGAGGAGACGCATTTCCCTTAATATGTGAGGTTTGCGTTCAAGGCGTAATGCCACGTGTCAGGCAGAGCTTGAAGAGACGCCTTTCTCTTAGTACGCGAGGCTCGCGTTCAAGGCGCATTGCCACGCGTCAGGCAGAGATTAGGCTCGAGATATGTGCCACGTATCTCGGTGGATTATTGTGTCCATAAAATACATCAGTCTTTCAAGAGTCATCATTAGACTCTTTTTTTTCTCCGCTGAGCTTCGCGTCAAGAGCTTTCAGAACTCTTTAAGAAAAGCTCTGAGCTTCTTCTTCTTTCCATCTTTTACAAAGAATTCTCGGTTAAAATGGCCTCAAAAACAAAACCTGTAGCTTCATTTTGAGCACTGCTATTCCAGAGGTCCAAATAGGCGGCTCTTCCACGTGGGAGGCTCCCATTTTAGGTAAAAAACCATTTGACCTATTTTCACCATTAAGGGACTTGAAGAGTTATCTTAACTCTTATGTCTTTTATGAACTGAACCGCCAATGCGAGGCTCACATCGGCATTATATTCAGATGTGGCTCTGGCACTGGTAGGTAAGACGTGGGTTTGACGACTTTCGTATCTTCGTTTCATCAGCTTGAGTCTGTATCTGCTTGTTGAACGCGGGCTTCGTTGAGCCTTGCGTTTGATCCTAACACTTAGAGAATTTTTCTAAGTAGGGGAGTTCAGACGCGGAGTTCATGTGAACCTCTCATCTCTGAGGCTGGATGCGGACTTCATTGAGTCTCGCGTCTGAGTCCAACACTTAGAGAAATTTCTAAGTTGTGAAATTTAAAACGCAGGCTTCATGCGAGCCTCGCGTTTTTGAGTTTAGACGCGGGTTTTGTTGATCTCTACGTCTAGACTAAATCTTGCGTATGAGCTTCAAACACTTAGTCATTTTTCTTTTAGATTTCGGACTGTGTATTTTTCTCTTTGCAGTGCGATATTCCTCCAATCCTCTGTCCAAGAAGTGCAATTTTGGACACATTGGTGGTGCTGATCCGAACCTTACGTTCGTGCTTCAGGAGGCTCCCCCAGTGTTTGCTCTGAAATCAAGGGAGCTCGAGATAGGCTCAACAACCCTTATATGTTGACCTTCCGAAAAATTATGACCAATGGGTGGTTCGAGTCTGATACCCGTATCGTACTGAAGAAACCCGATTTCTTTTTCGGCGATGCTATCACTGAGGATGATAGGGTCTTGTATGACGAAGACTACAAATGGCTCCGCTAGATCGGGGATATGAGGTTTTTCCTTCCCAATATGGAGAGAATGTACCCCTTAGCATATCTGCAGCATACATCGGTACGCCGCGTAATGGAGTGGGACATCTCTAAGTCCATCTCTGGCGTGGACCTCGGTAAATTGGGTGCAAACGAAGCATACCCTACTGGCCACGGGAAAGATGTATTTGAGTTATATCCCAAATTGGTCAGGGTCGAGTATCCGACAGGAGAAACCCCTCACTTAGCTACTACTTTCATTAATCAATTCTTGAAGGTGAGGGGTAATTTTCTCACTGACTTTCGTCCGCTCGGATGGGTCCACTCCACCGACAAGTCATGGTGGGGCAGGATGGTTGGCTTTGTTCTTACAGAGCTCGGGGACTTGCTGAAGCAGGTGAGATTGTACCATGTTGTTAGAGCTGTTCAGTATGGTCTCTGTAGGCTATCAAAAAATTACTACGGACAAAGCCTCAGACACGAACCTCCCAGATGCGGTGATAGCTTCCAGTCTCAGACGCAAAGCCTCAGACGCGAACCTCCCAGATGCAGAGATAGCTTCCAGTCTCAGACGCAAAGCCTCAGACGCGAACCTCCCAGATGCGGAGATAGCTTCCAGTCTCAGACGTGAACCTCCCAGACGCGAAGGTCGCCAGACGCGGACCTCGCGTCCTTTCTCAGCCAAACGCGGGGGTCGCCAGACGCAGACCTCGCGTTCCAATGTCAGACGCGAAGGTCGCCAGACGCGGACCTCGCGTCCTTTCTCAGCCAAACGCGGGGGTCGCCAGACGCAGACCTCGCGTTCTAATGTCAGACGCGAAGGTCGCCAGACGCGGACCTCGCGTCCTTTCTTAGCCAAACGCGGGGGTCGCCAGACGCAGACCTCGAGTTCCAATGTCAGACGTGAAGGTCGCCAGATGCAGGCTTCGCGTCCTTTGTCAGATGTGGGTCTCAGCCTGCTCCGCGTTTCAACTCAAATGCAAGCCAGAGCAGCTTCGCGTTCCAACACAGACGCGAGCCTGTGAGCTCCGCGTCTCAACATCAGAGCGAGGACCGCGTCCAGCGCGAGGCCCGCATTTCTGCTATAACTGACAGCCACGAACTTGGTCAGTTACACCCCATTTTCTCTCCACATAATGGGGAATAACTTCCCATTATGGAGAGATTTAAGGAGTTGGTTACACCCCTCCCATTATGGAGAGATTTAAGGGGTTGGTTACACCCCAATTCCTCTATAAATAGCTATGGGGGAGCTCGGAAGGAGGGCTGGAGGAATACAACTCTAAAAAAAAAGGGACCCCCCGGGGAGGGGACCTCTTCTAAAAGGGCTGAGGAGGAGAGTCCCGATGGAGGAATCTAAGAAGCCATGGGCAGAGGAGGAGAGCTACCTCAGCAGAGTTCGACCTCAAAGCTCTTGTAGCCTGAGAAGAGTTCGACTCTTTCTGTTAACTTGCTAAGTTCAAGTTCTTTAAATCTCTTTGAGATTCCATTACTGACGGAGCTGTGCTACTCCACCAGTAGATCCAAAGAGAGGATCCACAAGAGAAGCTTGACGTTCGGCCGGTCAACGGAGAACAAGACTCACTCTCCACCGCCACATGAAGAACCCAGCTTTAAACAAAGAGGAGAATCAACCCTGAGATTCCCTCTCTTTTGTAATCGGATTGTATCCGTTGTAATCTTCTATCCAATCAAAAGAATTTTGCAATTGCGATCTTTTCCGACGCGTACAAAAGATGGCGACTCCGCTGGGGACTATGATCTTTCTCAACCAACGAGAAAGTGGTGGCGCAAGCTGACGTCAAGATGCTTGGATTCACAGTTGAATCGCTTGTGATCGAATTCGACTAAGAGAAGTTGAACTCCCCCTAAGCTTCATGAGTCTCCCGTGGAGACAACGTGGTCAGCCCAAACGTCTCTTCAGAGACTCGCACCATGACCCACGGTTAAGATGGCAATAGAGACCAATCTCTCATCCATTCTTTTATCAAGGCACTTCCAGTTCCGGATGCCGGGGGTTCTCAACAACCTCGACAACTCAATCGGAATGCCGAGAGACGGCGAAGGCGTTGCACTCATCGTCAGCAGACAGGAGTAGTTGCAACAGCATATGTGGCCCGCATCAATGTCTCCTACGAGACCGCGAGGCCAATGATGATGAAGGCAAATCTCGCCGCAAAACTCCTCCCAAGGCTCAGCAAATTCAATTTGCAGGGGGTTCGCATCAACTCCTGCGAGCCAAACGGATTGCTGATCGTCGACAAAGACGTCAAGTTCTCCATCAGCAAACAGAGCTCGCTTTCACCCCCGCGTTTCGGCACCAAACGCGAAGTTCGCTTTCAGCCCCGCATTTCTGCAACAAAACGCGATGCTCGCGTTCAGAAGCTGCGCGTTTCAGCGCCAAAACGTGAAGTTCGCGTCCAGCCTCAAGCTGTGCAAAAACGCGAGAATGCGCGACCCACGTTCAGCCTAAGGCCGCGCCAGAACATGACCTTAGCCTGCGAGAGTCGCTAACAGTGTTAAAGGATGACCTTCGCGTTTCTATTCAGAAGCGCAAGACACGCGTTCAGTAGGAGACTGTGCCAGAATGAGATCATCGCGTTTCATTTCAAAAACGCAAGGTTCGCCCAAAGAGGCCAAGTTCAAATATGAACTGATCCCAGGGGTTCGAATGCCATTGCGAGCAGTTCATCTCGGCGGTGCTATTGGATTGTCACTGTAACTTTCAGATGATTGAGCCGTCAGCCTGTAAGGCTTCAAACTCAAACTCCTCCAAGAGATGCAGACCTCGCGTTTCAATGTCAGACGCGGAGATCGCCAAACGCGGACCTCGTGTCTTTTCTCAGCCAAACGCGGAGGTCGCCAGACGCAGAGCTCGCGTTCTAATGTCAGACGCGGAGGTCGATAGACGCAGACCTCGCGTCCTTTCTCAATCAAACACGGAAGTCGCCAGACGCGGAGCTCACGTTCTAATGTCAGACGTGGAGGTCGATAGACGCAGACCTCGCGTCCTTTCTCAATCAAACACGGAAGTCGCCAGACATGGACCTCATGTCCTTTCTCTGACGTGGAAACACGAGCCTGAGTAGAAGGTTTGCTAAAAACCTTGAGGGACTTGATTCCATCTACTCCTCCAAAATCTCCTACCAATTCTCTTCCATAGAATGGTAGGGCCACAAAAAACCTATGTTCATTCCTCCAATGAAATGAACTGGGATTTGTCATGTTAACAATAAACCTCTGACAAATCAGATTTTTCAATCCCTAGTGGATTCTGTCACGTTAATATTAAACCTCTGACAGTTCATTTTATTTTCCACCAAAATCCCCTACCAATTCTCTTCCATAGAGTGGTAGGTCCACAAATACAATCATTGTTAAGTTTAATATCAAACCTCTGACAGTGGAAAGTTTCAATACTCCCCAGCGAGTACAAGCCTCGCTTGTCGCTCCTCTACATGGAGTCACAAATCAATGATTGTCAAGTTAATACTACACCTCTGACATTCCAAACTCCACTTGTCAATTCTCATCAATAGAATGATAAGTCCTCAAAATTGCTCATATCGCAAACCAACTACTGTCATGTTAACATTACACCTCTAACAAACTACTGTTATGTTAACATTACACCTCTAACAGTGATTGAGTTGCTGCCAAGTTCAATATTAAACCTCTGACAGTTACTTTTCCTCAGGCTTCCATATCGAAGCTGAGACGAGCGATGCTAAGTTTAATATCACACCTCTAGCATCCAATTCATTGTTAAGTTCAACATTACACCTATGACAATGACTTTCCCTCGAACTTTCGTATCGGAGTCGAGATGACCAATGCTAAGTTAACATCACACCTCTAGCATTACCTCCACTGTTAAGTTTAACACCACCTATGACAGTGATATCTTCAGTCTCCCTAATGAAACTGAAGTTCTTATGGAGCTAAGTTAACAGTACACCTCTAGCTCACATTCTTGTCAAGTTAATATCACACCTCTGACAAGATTCCATCTGATCCGTTAAGTTAATATCACACCTCTGACAGTAAAGAAATATTTAGATCCCCAACGGGTCTAGTCTTACTTGTCATTCTCTTCAATAGAATGACAGGTCCACTTAAATTGCTTAAATCGCAAAATCCCATTACTGTTATGTTAAACATTACACCTCTAACAGTAAATCTTTATTTTCTAGGGAAATCAATATTTGTTATGTTAACAATTACCTCTGACAACTCATTCCCTAAAATCCCCTCCAAAATTCCTTACCAATTCCCATCCATGGAATGGTAGGACCACAAAAAGCTTGTGACTATTTCCCAAGTGAAATAATCACAGATCAAACATGCCAACTTAACATTATACCTCTGGCATATTCACTGTTAAGTTAACATCAAACCTCTAACAGTGATTTCTCTCAATTTCCTCAGTGGAATAAATTACAAATCGAACCTGTCATGTTAATATCACACCTCTGACAGTAAGGCTTTGATGTTTCCCTGGGGGCAAAATTTCAACTTGTCAGTCCTCTTCAATGGGATGGCGAGTTCACCAAACTTGCTCAAATCGCAAGATAACTCTCGGTCAAGTTAACATCACACCTCTGACCAAAATTTCAACTTGTCAATTCTCTTCAATAGAATGACAAGTTCACTCAAAATACTGTTATGTTCAAAATCACACCTCTAACAGTAGACAACTCTCGGTCAAGTTAACATCATACCTCTGACCAAAATTTCAACTTGTCAATTCTCTTCAATAGAATGACAAGTTCACTCAAAATACTGTTATGTTCAAAATCACACCTCTAACAGTAGACAACTCTCGGTCAAGTTAACATCACACCTCTGACCAAAATTTCAACTTGTCAATTCTCTTCAATAGAATGACAAGTTCACTCAAAATACTGTTATGTTCAAAATCACACCTCTAACAGTAGACAACTCTCGGTCAAGTTAACATCACACCTCTGACCAAAATTTCAACTTGTCAATTCTCTTCAATAGAATGACAAGTTCACTCAAAATACTGTTATGTTCAAAATCACACCTCTAACAGTAGAAAGTCTCGGTCAAGTTAACATCACACCTCTGACCAAACTTGCTCAAATCGCAAGACAACTCTCGGTCAAGTTAACATCACACCTCTGACCAAAATTTCAACTTGTCAATTCTCTTCAATAGAATGACAAGTCCACTCAAAATACTGTTATGTTCAAAATCACACCTCTAACAGTAGACAAGTCTCGGTTAAGTTAACATCACACCTCTGATCAAACTTGCTCAAATCGCAAGACAACTCTCGGTCAAGTTAACATCACACCTCTGACCAAAATTTCAACTTGTCAATTCTCTTCAATAGAATGACAAGTCTACTTAAAATACTGTTATGTTAATATCATACCTCTAACAGCAAACTTTCATTTCTAGCAGAGTTCTAGTCATGTTAACACTAAACCTCTGATAATAGACTCTGACATAATCCCCAGCGGATCAAACTCCACTTGTTATTCATCAATAGAATAGCAAGTCCACAAAACTTATTCAAAACACAAATCCAGATCTCACTGTCAAGTTAACATCACACCTCTGACAGTAACCTTCTCAAACTCCCCCGATAGAGTTATTTAATTTGCTAAGTTAATATCACACCTCTGGCAATTAAAGCTCTTTCAAAGAAGCTTTGAGCGTGAACTTTGCGTCTCAAGTACAGAGCCGCGTCTCAATGAACTTAAGAGTTGCGTCTCAACAGCAAGTAAAGGCTGTGTCTCTACAGAAATTGAGAGCCACATCTCTACAAATAATTGAGAGTCGCATCTCAACTTTGGTGAAGCTCGCGTCTCGACTTGATCAGTGTGCCAGAACTGCGTCTGTGAGAGCTGCGTCCTCTCTTCCCCCCAATACAAAGAGTATGTCTCTGCTACTGCAATCAGTTCAACAGTATACTGGCAGAGGCAATTGACAACTCCACCGGTTCAACAGTACACCGACAATCAAATTACAAACGATCTTTCTTGGAGGCTTCAAACAGTTCAATAGTACAATCACGAAGACCAGAACCCAGACAAGATCAAGCTCGAGACTGCCTCTCAGAAGAACGCCAATCTGATTACAGGAAGTCCCGATTCAACTAAAGTCCAAAGTATTCTGAAATCCGTCTCAGTCAACCACAGAGTTTCGAAAACTTTGGAGGGGGTTCTGTAGGCTATCAAAAAATTACTACGGACAAAGCCTCAGACGCGAACCTCCCAGATGCGGAGATAGCTTCCAGTCTCAGACGCAAAGCCTCAGACGCGAACCTCCCAGATGCGGAGATAGCTTCCAGTCTCAGACGCGAACCTCCCAGATGCGGAGATAGCTTCCAGTCTCAGACGTGAACCTCCCAGACGCGAAGGTCGCCAGACGCGGACCTCGCGTCCTTTCTCAGCCAAACGCGGGGGTCGCCAGACGCAGACCTCGCGTTCCAATGTCAGACGCGAAGGTCGCCAGACGCGGACCTCGCGTCCTTTCTCAGCCAAACGCGGGGGTCGCCAGACGCAGACCTCGCGTTCTAATGTCAGACGCGAAGGTCGCCAGACGCGGACCTCGCGTCCTTTCTCAGCCAAACGCGGGGGTCACCAGACGCAGACCTCGCGTTCCAATGTCAGACGCGAAGGTCGCCAGACGCAGGCTTCGCGTCCTTTGTCAGATGTGGGCCTCAGCCTGCTCCGCGTTTCAACTCAAACGCAAGCCTGAGCAGCTTCACGTTCCAACACAGACGCGAGCCTGTGAGCTCCGCGTCTCAACATCAGAGCGAGGACCGCGTCCAGCGCGAGGCCCGCATTTCTGCTATAACTGACAGCCACGAACTTGGTCAGTTACACCCCCTTTTCTCTCCACAATGGAGAATAACTTCCCATTATGGAGAGATTTAAGGAGTTGGTTACACCCCTCCCATTATGGAGAGATTTAAGGGGTTGGTTACACCCCAATTCCTCTATAAATAGCTATGGGGGAGCTCGGAAGGAGGGCTGGAGGAATACAACTATAAAAAAAAAAGGGACCCCCTGGGGGAGGGGACCTCTTCTAAAAGGGCTGAGGAGGAGAGTCCCGATGGAGGAATCCAAGAAGCCATGGGCAGAGGAGGAGAGCTACCTCAGCAGAGTTCGACCTCAAAGCTCTTGTAGCCTGAGAAGAGTTCGACTCTTTCTGTTAACTTGCTAAGTTCAAGTTCTTTAAATCTCTTTGAGATTCCATTACTGACGGAGCTGTTCTACTCTACCAGTAGATCCAAAGAGAGGATCCACAAGAGAAGCTTGATGTTCGGCCGGTCAACGGAGAACAAGACTCACTCTCCACCGCCACATGAAGAACCCAGCTTTAAACAAAGAGGAGAATCAACCCTGAGATTCCCTCTCTTTTGTAATCGGATTGTATCCGTTGTAATCTTTTATCCAATCAAAAGAATTTTGCAATTGCGATCTTTTCCGACGCGTACAGTCTCCCGCAGAGCTCCCTCTACTTTTATGGTGTCTTGGAGCATTCTAGTCCTCTGACGGGCATATTTTTTTTACCCCAGTTGGAGAGATGGGGCTCGCTCTTCATGAGTTGTATGAGGTCTCGGGGTTAGTAATTAGGATGCCCCATATGAAGAGTATGTCCCAACTACTGAGGAGCTTCACCTATTGAAGAAGGAGGATCCTCAGATGTACGAGACTTATTGGAAAGTGTTATTCCACTTCCATATCTACAGGCAAATGACCGTCTGGAGGAACAAAGGCGTTAAGCAGATGTCCTAGGCGAGCTATCTTTTTCATGACATAAATGAAAAGTCCAGCCCAGTGACAAGTCTGGCTCCTTACACTGATGAAGAGATTGTTGAGAGGATTAGTGCCTCCACAAGCTCGTATACGACAGAGTTCAATGAGGATACTTTCAAGCCTGATACGGTCTTTGAAAGTTTTCACCATCAGGCCCGGATTCTAAAATCTGACCGGAGACTACTGGCAAGCTTCCTTATGTTGTTGTTGAAGCATTGTGTGGTGCCAAAGCTGCCACATGAAGTGATTGTTGCTGATGTAGTGTATCTGGCGGTCCTGCTAGCACGTGAGAAATCAATCTCTCTTCTTCAGGCAATGGTAGCAGGCATCCAGAGTGGTCTGCGGGTATTGACAAAGAGCCTGTGCCAAGTGGAGGCTGTTGTAGACTCCCAGGGCAGGCAAGTGGTGGACTCAGAGGGGAGACCAGAAGTGAAGACTCCTAATCTCAGAGTCGAGCTTCCATACACGTACCTGATGGCCTGGTATATTATGCACTGCCCGTCACTGATGACGGCGGTGTCTCCCTCAGAAGGCTTCGTCCCTTTTATTCAGAGGCTAGAGAATTCGAGCTGGTCAAGTATTATATGTATTATGTTCGAAAAGCTATTCTGAGCAGCTTGATAGATGCTTGATTGAAATGAGAAATTGTATTATAAATAGTTTAGAAAATCTTAGTCTCATTTCAAGGTAACCGCGTAGAAAAGGCTAGACGGGTCGATCCACAGGGAAGGATGCAATGGAAGCGTTTCGGAACGATCTTCTCTGTAATTCGCTTGGAAAAGAAAAAGAGAGATTGATTAGATTTGATCAAGTTTAAGAAGTATAGTTTACTAAACATCTATCACAACCCATAGTATTAGTCAAAAAGTGAATATCATATTGAAAGAAGAAGCATCCATCCTAGGTTATTAATTGAGAATCAAGCAAGATGAATGATGTTGGAATCCTAACTAGTGTTCACTAATAAAGATTAAACATTCGATCATCCTAATTTTAAAGCATAGCATAAGAGAAGTTTTTTTTACTTAAATTATGCTATCAAAGTTTTTAAGTATGAACTATGAAGAATCATTTAAAATTGCAATCTGAATTAAAGTAAACCTAATCATCGATTCATCTTCAAGAAGACCATTTTTTTAATCCTAGGGTTTCTAACAATAATAGATATCAATCAATTCACCTTTTAAACTAAACTAGGGTTGATCGAGAGTTTAGCAAACTATAGGTTTAATTTAGTTATTCATTTTTTTACTTTATTTTCAATTTTTATGTTGAATAAGAAAATTGCATGAAAACGAAAAGAAGAAAAAAATAATTAATCTAAGCAGAAAAATTGAATTGAATTGCAAAGAAGAATGAGTAACCTTTTATTGGATGTCACTGACCAATTACAAAGCTCCTCTCCTTCTTCAAAATATTCTTCTTCAAATTACAAAAATGAAATACAAGAAATTTCGAAAAGAGGAAAAATCTAAAGAAAATCCTAAGCTTCAGTCTTTGGATCCCCCCTCTCTGTTATTCTGTAGGGGTATTTATAGGAGATATAGGAAGTAGAGTCCCAATACAATTCTCCCATGAAACCTCGTAACCAGACTTATCCAAATGGCCGCGAAAACGCGGCTATGGCCGCGTTTCCGCGGCAATTGCGTGGCCAATGGCCACGCGCTTTCTTGCGTGGCCTCTTCTGGTCCGTTCATGTGAGCTCCTCCTTCTGGATTTTATATTCAAACCATCTATCTTGAGAACTCGAGATAACTTGGGAGGCAAGTTATCACAAATCCGAATTTATAAAAGGATTTGTTCTTTATCTTTAAGCTTTTCTCCCCTTTTATCTTTATCCTTGTATTACAAGCAACTAGGTTTAAGTAGAAGTCTATCTTATCTGTCTCCTCCTTTTTTTAGCAATTAGTAGTTCTATTTTATCCTTCCTCTTCCTCCCTTAGATTTTAAATTTAAGTTTAGATTAGGTTAGATAAGGTAAAAACTTCTAAATTACTACAATTAATTTTGCATGTGGGCTTGTGAGATTCTTGAGCTTTTGGGCTTCACTTGTGCTTTATTTCTTTATTTTTTTAATTACTCAAGGCCTGCACGCATTAAACAATAAAACATTAGTAACAGTGCTTAATAAAAGAATAAATAGGGAAATATGATAGTAAATGTGATGATAAATATGCACTTTTACTGCCTATCACACCCCCACACTTATCTTTTTGCTCGTCCTCGAGTAAAAATTAAAAAGAAAAAGAAAAACTAATCTATCCTAACTCACTTTTATAGGCATCACGGTTGCACTTAACCCGTACAACAAGCCGTTAAACCTCTAGGTTACCCCTAGAGGACGAGTGTTGTCTCGTGAGGGTTTTCAGTGGATTACACCCACAAAATCCATAAAAGAAGAAGAAAATGTTAGTAGTTAATTTTTTTTTTTTATTTTGAAAAGAAGAGAAATTTTGAAATATATTTAAAAAAATTAAGTAATCTATAAGTTTTAGGATTATCATTTTTATTCATTCTTGAACTTAGTCTTTATACAATAATTTGTCATTAATTTTAGGTAAGGATTAAAATTAAATTTTTGTATGGTGTCTTTTATTACCCTAAGTCATATGCATCCTTGTGAATCTTTACTAGGGATTCTTTAACTTGGACTCTCATGCCTCTTTATTATTATTTTCTCCTCTTTTTTTTTTAATATGTATAACTCATCTAATTTTCTTGTGTATAAGTATCAAGGCTTCTTGAGGCCCTCATACCTAACTAATTGACTATTAGATGTGTTAGTACATATATAGATAATATTTCTTGATTTTCTTAGGCTTTCTAATTCACCCATGTAGCGAGCCTAAGGTCGGTGGCTCCCAAACCGATCGGTTTTAGGGCACCAGGTGAGAAAACACCCTACGGACTTAAGGACTCAAGTGAACTTGGCCACAAAATCAAGGTCTTAGTTTATAAAATCACCTTTAAACGTGAATACTTATGCTTCTTGAGGCGCATGTATCCAGCTTAATTAGTGAACTCTATAATATTTTTTATTTTATTCTTTATAAGGCACAAGAGTCTTTGTCTTAGAATCCTAGATGTGAAAGTGTATTAGGAATGCACATTTCATTAAGGTAAAAATTAAGACTAATTAATTGTTCATTTTTCCTCCTATACCTAAAAAATCCAACAATTTATTTTATTTTGACCAAATTTTTAGAAATCATAATCATGATTTTCCTAATTCTTAAGATAAACTTGAAATTTCTTTCAAAAGATAAGTCAAAATATTGTCTCCTTTGTCAACTATATATACTAAGTCAAAATTTATTATATATATAATTTTTTTTATTAAGTAATAACCTAAGGTTAGTGAGTCATGTTAACAACACCCTACAATTAGTCAATAATCTATGTTAAAATAAATTTATATATATATATTTTATTATAAGGTTATTTTTTTTTGTTTTTTTTATTATAAGGTTAGTACCCTCCCCCATACTTATCTCATGCATTGTCCCCAATGTATGCATGTATGTATAAATGCATGAAATGAACTAGCAGAGAGGCAGAGTTATCGATACATTGGGTCAAAAAGACCCATGGCTGCGTTTGCTTCCGGTACTGATTCCAAAAATGGTTTTAGACATTGACCATTTACTTTGAATACATTTCTATTTTTAGGGTCGTATATCTCTGTGGCTCAATGTGGAAATACAGTCTTAACAATGAAAGGCCCGTCCATCTTGGTTTTAACTTTCCGGGAAAGAGATGAAGTCTAGAGTTATAGAGTAATACTTTTTGTCCTTGGACAAAAGTTTTTCTCGTGATGAACTTATCATGAAAAATCTTAACCCTATCCTTCATAATTTTCGCATTTTCATATGCCTCGTTCCTTAACTCCTCAAGTTCAGAAATTTGCAATTTCTGAAGTTCACCGGCTTTATTTAGATCAAAATTTAGCTGCTTAATTGCCCATAAGGCTCGGTGCTCTATCTCAACAGGAAGGTGGCAAGCCTTCCAAAGACTAGTCTATAAGAAGACATTCCTAGAATCATTTTAAGGCGGTCTTATATGCCCATAAGGCATCTACCAATTTGGTAGACCAGTCCTTCCTATTTTTATTCACAGTTTTCTCTAAGATAAGCTTGACTTACCTATTTGAAACTTCTACCTGCCCACTGGTTTGAGGATGATAAGGTATAGATAACTTGTGTGTTATGACATATTTTCGCATAAGAGCTTCAAAAGTTCTATTGCAAAAATGTGTACCATTATCACTAATTATGGCATGAGGGGTTCCAAAGCCTGAAAAGATGTTTTCTTTTAAGAATTTGACAACAACTTTGTTGTCATTTGTCTTGCAAGGGACGGCTTCAACCCATTTGGATACGTAATCTACAGCCAACAAAGATGTATTGGTGCCCAAATGAATTAGGGAAGGGACCCATAAAATCAATGCCCCAAACATCAAAGAGTTCTACTTCTAGAATTTGATTTAGGGGCATCATATTATGTTTAGAAATCCTTCCTATCATTTGGCATCTTATGAAAGTTTTGTAAAAGTCAAATGCGTCTTTAAACAAAGTGGGCCAGTAGAAGCCACTCTGTAGTACCTTTTTGGCAGTTTTACGGAGACCGAAGTGTCCACCGCAAGCAAATTCGTGACAAAAGGCTAGAACACGTTTAGTTTCCTCATCGGGAACACATCTCCTAATAATTTGGTCACTACAATATTTGAAGAGATAAGGATCCTCCCATATGAAATATCGGACTTGAGACAAGAACCGGTATCTATCCTATTTTGACCAACTAGATGGTGTTTGGTTTGTGACTAAGTAATTAACTATGTCGGCAAACCATGATTCCGTAGAGATGGCTAGAAGTTGTTCGTCGGGAAAATTATCGTTGATGGGCAGTTCGTCAGAGGTGCGTTTGGCACACGAGAGAGATGGTCTGCGATGACATTTTTGACACCCTTTTTATCTCGAATTTCGAGATCAAATTCTTGAAGGAGGAGGATCCAACGAATGAATCGGGCCTTCGCATCCTTTTTGAGCATTAGGTATCAAAGTGTAGAATGGTCGGTGAATATTGTGATTTTGGTCCCAAGTAGGTATGGGCGGAATTTTTCCAAAGCGAACACTACTGCCATGAATTCTTTCTCGGTTATAGTATAGTTTACTTGGGCATCATTGAGTGTCCTACTTAAATAATAGATCACGTGCTGCTTGTTATCCTTGCGTTGTCCTAAAACAGCGACTATCGCAAAATCGGAGGCATCACACATGATCTCAAAAGGTTTGGACCAGTTCGGAGGTAAGATGATAGGTGCAGAGATAAGTTTCAATTTTAGCTTCTCTCATGCGCTACTACACTTATCGTCAAAGATGAAGGGCACGTCTTTGGCTAAAAGGTTTGTAAGGAGTCTAGCAATTTTGTTAAAATCCTAAAACCTAGCGTGTCCTAAGAAAGAACGAATGTCTTTCACGCATCGTGGAATTGGGAGTTTGGCTATGATTTTCACTTTAGCCTTATCTACTTTGATCCCTTTCCTGGATATCTCATGACCTAGGACAATCCCATGTTACACTATAAAGTGGCACTTTTCCCAATTTAGGGTCAAGTTCTTTTCGGTGAACCTTTTTAGCACTAGCTCTAAGTGATGTAGACATTGGTCAAACGAGTTTCCATAGACGGAGAAGTCATCCGTGAAGATCTCCAAGAAGCGCTCGACCATGTCAGAGAAAAGGCTTAACATGCAACGTTGGAATGTGGCGGAGGCATTGCATAGGCCGAAAGGCATTCGGCGATAGGCAAACGTCCCAAATGGACACGTGAACGTTGTCTTTTCTTGGTCCTCCGGGGCTATTGGGATTTGGTTATACCCTGAGTAACCGTCCAAGAAATAGTAATACTCATGGCCCGCTAATCGTTCCAGCATTAAGTCGATAAATGGGAGGGGGAAATGGTCTTTTCTAGTAGCGGCGTTCAACTTGCGATAGTCTATGCATACTCGAACCTGGTAGGTAGTCGTGTTTGCACTAACTCTTGCTTGTCGTTTTCCACCATAGTGAAACTGGACTTTTTAAGGATCACGTGAACTGGGCTGACCCATTGGCTATCGGAAATGGGATAAATGATCCCATTATCCAATGGTTTCCCTATTTCGGCTTGTACAGCCTCTTGCATGAGCGGGTTTAGCCTACGTTGTGGGTCCCTCTTTGGTTTAACCCCTTCATTTAGATGGATTCTATGCTGGACTGTTTTAGGGCTTAGTCCCTTGATATCAGCCATAGTCCAACCAATGGCTTCCCTATATTTCCTAAGGGTTGCCACTAGGTCTTCCTCTTGCCTATTAGTCAAATTGGAGGCAACTATGACTGGTAACGTCTCTTGTTCACCAAGGTAGGCGTATTAAGATGTTTAGGCAAGGTCTTTAACTCCAAGGAAGGAGGTGGCTCGATGGGTGGAGGTGTTAAGCTTAAATTCTCCATCTATATAGAACTTGGACTTGCTACTCACTCAATTTCATCAAGGTTGAGATTACTAGATTCTAATTCTTCCTCATCCTTTGATTCTAGTGTGATCTCCCCTTTGTGCTCACTAGTCATATTTTCAATGAAGTTGACCTTAAAGGGTTGGTCGTTTATGTCGTAGGGGTGTTTACCTAAGTTGAAAACATTGACTTCCTTGGTCATATCTC
Organism: Agave tequilana; assembly: GCA_038442645.1. Classification (NCBI taxonomy): domain Eukaryota; kingdom Viridiplantae; phylum Streptophyta; class Magnoliopsida; order Asparagales; family Asparagaceae; genus Agave; species Agave tequilana. The sequence continues at coordinate 30,626 of JAVJIF010019270.1, forward strand.
CAAAGGTCAATCTCATGGATCCGTTTCTACAATTTATGATTGCGTTAGCGGTTGCTAGGAACGGCCGTCCTAAGATGACGGAAGTTTGAGACCTAAGATTAGACACTGGTTGTCTCTAAAATAATGAAATCGACTGGGTAAATGAATTCTCCTACCCGTATAAGGACATCATTGATCTCTCCCTTTAGAACTTTAATTGATCGATCAGCTAATTGGATCATAACTTGAGTTGGGTTAAGTTCACCTAAGCCAAGTTGCTGATATACGAAGAAGGGAAGCAAATTAATGCTTACTCCTAAATCGAGGAGTGCTCGACTAATTTCAGCTCGACCTATTGTGCAAGAAATGGTGGGGCAACCAGGGTCCTAGTACTTGACTGGGATCTGGTTGGACAATAGCTCACTAATGTTAGTGGCTAGAAAAACCTTCTTAGGCACATTTGTCTTTCTTTTCTTGGTGCACATGTCCTTAAGGAATTTGGCTAAACTAGGGACCTGTTGGATTGCATCAAGAAGTGGTTGAAGGTTCACCTAGAGGGGGGGTGAATAGGTGAAGGCTAATCTAATGGTCACTTAATGATGAATGATGCAAATAATGCGGAAGCTAAAAATAATTATGACCAAACAAAAACTTTTACACTATACACTATGTATAACACAAGAGTGTTGCCGAATTCCCGTGAAGGGCTCTGGACAAACTCCTCTAGATTCCCCTTGAATGGGTTGAGGTGCCGCGTTGGCTCTCTTGGTTGAATACAAGTGTTAGCAAACAATCCCAAGCAAGTATATCAATTAAGCACAAGGAATATAGCAAGCATATAAAGATAGACAATAATTGAATGCAAGATATAAACAAGAGACAAAGAGAGAGAGAGCAATCGCAAACACAAAGGGTTTGTTTCGAGGTTCGAGCACACTTGCTCTACATCCCCGCCTTCGACACACGAAGGATTTCCACTATGCAAGATCCCAATGGATCTCTCCTCGGTGCCGCAACACCACAAGCCATCGGACTCTCTAGTCCCGTACACACCGCAAGCCCACCGGCTCGCCAAGGCCGCACCTCAAACACGAGTTCGCACGCGAACCCGAAAACACCAAGTCCTCACTAGGACCCAAACAATCACGAGCACACTTGCCCGTCTCCTCAAAGAACAAAGTAGAACTTTGGTGATCACAACTCTTGATCACCTAAAATCCTCTCACAATAACACTCCCTATAGGGTAGATAGATCAATGGATGCTCAAGTGTTGATGTGAGAAAACAAGGATGTGAAAGGTGGAGGAAAACTCAAAGACTTTCTTTTAACACTCTTGATAAAACTTCCCTTTAGATAGGAAATATTTGCTCTCTATTTTGTGGAGAAAACCCTTTTAAAAGACTGGGAAAAACTGGCTCTAAGAGACTCCAAAATCTTGTTTCAAAACAATGACAAAACCCCCCAATTTATAGGCTGCCAGAAAACTAGCCGTTGGGGTCTGTCAGAACTGCCGGTCGACCGGTGCGGTCGACCGCCAACGGTCGGATTTCTGACCGTTGGAGCCACGGTCGACCGCCGAGGTCGACCGACCCACTGGAGCTGAGAGTCTAACTCTCTGTCGGTCGACCCGTGCGGTCGGCCGAACTTTCCAGAGAGCACTGCTCTCTGGAGCGGTCGACCGGCACGGTCAGCCGTCCTCCAGTATACAAAGGCGTGCACGTTTGTGCACGTCGGTCGACCGGTCCGGTCGGCCGACTTTATATTAGTCGACTATTAAAGGATGCTAGTCGACTTATACAAAGCCTGAAACAGTTTTCTGGGATTTAAAAGTTTGTCTTTTGGCACATATAAAAATCCCATAAAATACTTAAAAATCTACAAAAATAGTTTTACCAATATACTTTGATATACAAACATGCTTGCACAAAATCAAGGCATGTTATAAAGATTTGGACTATTTTGTAATATGGAAATATTTGGCTCAAATAAAAACTTGTATTTTCCAAAATCTTATTTTTCCAAAACTCCTTTAAATAAAAACTAGATATTTTGAACTCATTAAAGCATGGTGTGTATGGATATGATCCACTACACAAATAAGATGAAATATCTAAGTTTTTGACATTAAGATCTAAACTTGTTTTTGGATAAAAGATATGTATACATGAAAATACCAAAATCCAAACAAGTATTTTGTCACAAAGAAAAAAATCTTTTGTAAAACAAAACTATCAAGAGTGTGTGTGTATATGTACTTGAGCAATCCACCAACTACTCTATCCTTTACATTTTATCTAAAACAAAAATAAAATCTTATACCTAGACACAAGTCTTCATCTTCTTGAAGTCTTCCCTTGAAGGCTTCTCATCTTCTTGACTTGGTCCAAACTTGATCCAAAAGCTCCTTGGATCACACCGTGCTAGCTCCAAATCTTGACATTTTATCCTTTGTTGAGCTATGCACCTACTAAGATCTTGATAATGAATCTGTCACTAATTAAACACAAGATCATTAGTAAACATAACTTCATGAGTTGATCATCATCAAAACTAGGGTGATAGGCCTTTGGGCCAACAGTGGTATATTAAGCCTAACTTGATTAAACACCTCGAGCAGTTTCTCCATATGTGCATTATTATCTCTCCTAAGCCTATTTGGAAATGGGGCTATAGGTTGGTGCACTTGTTTTGCTGACTTATCAACTTCAGTTTCTTTAGAGTTTTGTGGAGATGGAGTGGAACTAGATGGAATGGACTATTGAGCTGGGTCCTATGGCATGGATACTTGATTATCAACTTATTTCCCTGATCTCAATGTATGAACTAAGTTACACTAGTTTGGGTCTTGAGCCTCATTGGCTTTCCTAGGATTCCTAGGGTTTGGCAATAGTTGACTTGGTAGAGTTCCCTTTTATCTTTCTTGGTTATTCAGTTGCATCTCTATCCTAGTCAAGACTTGAGCTAGTGTGTCTTGGCTCTTAACTAGAGTGTCCACCTTTATTTTCATATTGGAGAGTCTTGTTTTCATATGTGAATTTTGGAAAGAAGGTGGAGGATTTTGGTTGGGATAATTTTGTTGATAGGGAGATTGTTGAAAATTGTAAGAGAATTTGGGCCTTGTGTGATCAATATTGTTTGGACCCCATGAGAAATTTGAGTGATTTCTCCAACCAGGATTATAGGTGAACGAATATAGATTATTAGCGGGCCTTGTGAAGGCCGCACTCATATGCTCGGGCAAAGTTTGATGAGCTATAAAGACGGGACATTCCTCGAACACATGGTTCATGTTTTGACAATAAGTACAGCCCGCTGAAGGTGTTGGGCTGACTTGGTTCACTGAGACTGGTTCTTTAGTTTCAAGTGCTTCTAATCTTCGCATCACAGCAGCTAGTTTAGCTTCGGTAGCTATGTAAGTCTCAATGGAATGGACACCTCCTTTAGAAGAGTTAGGGTCATTAGTCCTAAATTTTTCTGGAGTTTGTTCCCATTGAATGGTATTATGAGCCAATTCTTCATATAATAACCATCCTTCATCTTTGTTCTTTTTCAAAAATCCTCCTTGGCACATGGATTCTAATAGGTTTTTATTTGATATTCTAATCCATCATAAAGAGCTTGGCAAAGTCGCCATTTCTCTATCCCATTGTGAGGGCATTGGGCAAGGAGGTCCTTAAAACATTCGAAGTACTTCCAAAAAGGTTCATTGGCTATTTGGTTAAACTGTAAGATGCTTTTCCTAATTAGTGCAGTCTTGTGAACAGGATAAAACTTCTTTAAGAAGGCTTCGACGAAATTATCCCATGAGGAAATGGAACCGGCCTCTAGACTGTAGAGCCATTTCTTTGCTAAGTCTTTCAAAGAGAATGGGATAAACCGTAATTTGATGGCATCTACTCCTAGGCTAGGTAATTTCATCATTAGACATACTTCTTCAAATTTCCTTATGAAAAAGTATGCATCCTCGGATTCAAGTCTATGAAATTTAGGAAGAGTGTTGATGTATTGTGGTTTGAGCTCAAATTGGTCAACACCTTCATCGGGTAACTGAATGCAAGATGGAAGAGAGGTCCTAATAGGATAGAACCTATCTTGCAGTGATGGTGGTTGTGCCATATGTGAATCGGGTTTTTGTTCGGGTGGTGAACTGGTCCTAGTTAGTTTAGATGTGAATGGGTCTCTCGACCAAGCTGATATGCACAGTTAACAAACAAGTTCACCCAATCAATCAAGAAAGAGAAAAATAATCAAAAATCCTATTCTAGGGTAAGCCTTGACCTAGACGACTCCCAACTTTAGATTGTCTTTAGGAGGTATATTGCCGACCTTTACCACAAGTTAATCGGCCAGGTAGGTGGCAAGATCGGTGGGAGGTTATCCGTCAAAGACGTTCCTTAATTAAGTAACCACCGATCTTCGGGCTTTCGGCCCTTAATCCCCTTCCTAGGCACCGATTTGGCAAGAGTTAATTTCGAACAACTTCCTCCTTCAGCCAATTTCCTAATGAGTCCGAGTTAACCTAAGGCCAACGTCTAGTCAACTTTTATTTTAGGGTTAGGGTTGTGAGTGTGGCGGAGATGATTTGTGGGCCAAGGAAGGGTTATGAAATCCCCACCTTATCTTGTTTATGAGATTTGCCCTTAAATTGATTTAGTGCACGTGTAAAGCAATAGACAAGTATTCACTCAAAAGCAGTAAATCAGCCAAAGGTGTTTCCTAGTCTGTATACAATGCGAACGTACCTTGTCGCTAGCACTCTTCAACAAAAATTAAGAAAATTTAAATAGACACGTGCCTATGATGCAAGGTCTAAATTTTTTTTATTAATCAACCAATAGGTTACTGTTAATTAGTTAGTAGTATGCAAGGTGATCACAGAGACAATTTATCAAAGCAGTAAACAGAATATTACAATTTGCAGCAACCTACAAAAACTCAGTCAGTAGTTCACTACTACTGTTGCGGAAACGCGGCTATGGCCGCTTTGTACGGCTAGATAGTAGGCTCTGCTTCTCTACCTTCTAGGGCAGAGGCGCAGACTTTCTATATGTCCTTTGCTGTAGTTATAGTTCTCGTTCTCTGATCCTGCAAATAGAAAGAAAAAGAAGAATTAGATTTTCAGAATATATTGTCGTTCCTTCCCCGGCAACGGCGCCAAAATTTTGATTGAAACGAGAAATTGTATTGTAAATAGTTTAGAAAATCTTAGTCTCGTTTCAAGGTAACCGCGTAGTAAAGGCTAGACGGGTCGATCCACAAGGAAGGATGCGATGGAAGCGTTTCGAAACGATCTTCTCTGTAATTCGCTTGGAAAAGAAAAAGAGAGATTGATTAGATTTGATCAGGTTTAAGAAGTATAGTTTACTAAACATCTACCACAACCCATAGTATTAGTCAAAAGTGAATATCATATTGAAAGAAGAAGCATCCATCCTAGGTTATTAATTGAGAATCAAGCAAGATGAATGATGTTGGAACCCTAAATAGTGTGCACTAATAAAGATTAAACATTCGTTCATCCTAATTTCAAAGTATAGCATAAGAGAAATTTTTTACATAAAATTATGCTATCAAAGTTTTTAAGTATGAACTATGAAGAATCATTTAAAAATTACAACCTGAATTAAAGTAAATCTAATCATTGATTCATCTTCAAGAAGACCATTTTAATTCTAGGGTTTCTAATAATAATAAATATCAATCAATTCACCTTTTAAACTAAACTAGGGTTGATCGAGAGTTTAGCAAACTATAGGTTTAATTTAGTTATTCATTTTTTTATTTTATTTTCAATTTTTATGTTGAATAAGAAAAATTGCATGAAAATGAAAAAAGAAAAAATAATTAATCTAAGCAGAAAAACTGAATTGAATTGCAAAGAAGAATGAGTAACCTTAATTGGATGTCACTGACCAATTACAAAGCTCCTCCCTTTCTTCAAAATATTCTTCTTCAAATAACAAAAACGAAAATACAAGAAATTTTGGAAAGAGGAAAAATCTAAAGAAAAACCCTAAGCTTCAGTCTCTGGATCCCCCCTCTCTGTTACTCTGCAGGGGTATTTATAGGAGATATAGAAAGTAGAGTCCCAGTACAATTCTCCCACGAAACCTCGTAGCCAGACTTATCCAAATGGCCACGGAAACGCGGCCATAGCCGCGTTTTCGCGATAATTGCGTGGCCAATGGCCACGCGCTTTCTTACCTGGCCTCTTCTGGTCCGTTCATATGGGCTCCTCCTTCTGAATTTTGTATTCAAACCTTCTATCTTGAGAACTCAAGATAACTTAGGAAGAAAGTTATCACAAATCCGAATTTATAAAAGGATTTGTTCTTTATCTTTAAGCTTTTCTCCCCTTTTATCTTTATCCTTGTGTTGCAAGCAACTAGGTTTAAGTAGAAGTCCATCTTATTCGTCTCCTCCTCCTTTTAGCAATTAGGAGTTCTATTTTATCCTTCCTTTTCCTCCCTTAGATTTTAAAATCCAAGTTTAGATTAGGTTAGATAAGGTAGAAACTTCTAAATTACTACAATTAATTTTACATGTGGGCTTGTGGGATTCTTGGGCTTTTGGGCTTCACTTCTGTTTTATTTCTTTATTTTTTTAATTACTCAAGGCCTGCACACATTAAACAATAAAATATTAGTAGCAGTGCTTAATAAAAGAATAAATAAGAAATATGATGGTAAATGTGATGATAAATATGCACTTTTTACTACCTATCAATGCTTCCCCAAGTTTTTTGGTGCGTCCTATGGGAATAAGTTTGCCGACCTTGCAGGATCGAATGATTTCACACAGTTGCTGTCTGGAGTCTTCTGGTGTCTCATCAACATCCGGCCTGGATATTTGATCTTTTGGTAAGGTGATTCGTGTACGATCGAGCCTTACATGCCAAGCCATTTTACTAGGCTGTTCGGCTATGATCAACTATATGTCGGCAACCCCAACACTGGCTTCACTTCAGCGACAACCTATTTGAAGGCACACGGGCATGGTACTATGGTGTAGCTGGGGTAACAAGGACCGTCTTCAGTTTACCTCACAGGATGCCTAACTACTATACAAGCCTCGGCTTTTGTACATGGTATTTCCTTGCTAGCAGGGTATACGACTTTAAAATGAATACTTCTTGTATCAAAGTATTAAGGCCTCATATAAGGTCAAGTGGGGTTCCAAGAGCCGCATGCGAGGGATGAGCGAATACCAAGAGGCTGAGAGGAACTAGAAAGGGAGGCAATGAGAGAGACCAACAGCACATGGGTGGCTTTGATGTCTGAGCCTATAGTGGGAGCCACAGAGGAACACCCCATTCGGAGGGTTCGGCATGTTGTGTCCAAGCATCCTCAAACCTCTATTTCCCAAGGCGAGCCCAGCCCGAAGAAGCCCAAGAAAGGATCTGAGGCTGAAGCTTCAGCCCGGATGCCTGAAGTAATCCCTCCTGATACTGAGGGGCAGGAGAAGGAAGAAGAAGAGGAGGCAGCCCCAATACTTCGTCCTCGAGGCTTGCGCAGTAGGGGTCCTGCGATCCTGGCAGAGGGAGAGCCTGGAGGCGAATCCACCATGGCCGAAGGGGCTGAACGGTCTGAAGAAGTGGTGGAGAGGGTCGAAGTTGAGATTCCAGGAGTTTCAACTCAGCCTGGAATTTCTTCGGCTCAAGAGAGAGGGGCGGAGGTGCAACAATCAGGGTCTCCCAGTGTGTTGATGCCTACCTCCTTGGTTATGGAGCCTAACATTACTACCGGGGTTCTTAGTGGTAAAGCCCCGATTATTGAGACTTCCTGGGTCCAATTGTCGTCTTCGTCATCTAAGGAGCATGAATATTATTCTGGCGAAGAAGTTAACTTTGGCGATGAACCCTCTCTTCCTGATACCAGCAAATTCTCGCATATTTCAGAGGAAGAGATGCAGGTGTATGTCCCTGCGATGGTTCTGCCATCAGGAGAGATTGCTACTGCTGAAGGTATTTCTTCTATCCTTCTTAACTGTTTCTCCATCAAGTTGGAAAGATGTTTTAACATTTCATTTGAATTTCTTTTTCACGAATGGCTAGTGGTAGTGAAGCCATAACTTCTTACATTGAGGAGATGATCTAGGAGCTGGCCCAGCAGGAGGGTCTTGAAGTTCTTATTACAGGATGCCTCGTGAGGGTGTAACCACTAAGATCGGGGAACCCTCATCCCCAAGTGGCTTGTCCAAAGACTTGCCGTCTTCCGATCTTCAACTTGGTAAGAGAATAAAGATATGTCATATACTCTATTTTTCATTGTTATTATTAACATTGATGTTATGGTTGTAGAGAGTACTGGGGTTGCTCAATTAGAGGATCTCGTGGCGAGCATCAGCGCAGAGGGCAGCGCAGTTCAGACTTCGGCCAATGAACCCAGTGCTGTGGAGTTTTTGCTGCCCTTGTTGTTATGGAGACTACCACAATAACAGTTCCGGAGGTGTTGACTATGACCTCAGCGTCGAAAGAGCCTGTTGTTGGCCTTATCTCTGCACAAGTTGAGTCGGCTCCAGTCTCCGTGGACACTATCCGTACTATCATAGAAAGGGGATCTGGGAGTGCATCAGCAGCATATCTCCAGCCATGGACATCATGGAAGAATTAGCGCATCAAATGGTACAACAATTCTTCACCTCTATGAAGTCCTGCATCGAATTGGTCCTTTCTGGGGCAAGTTCCTTTGAGTTTGCCTAAATACTTCTAGAGAATTAGATCGAGAACATCCATCATACTGGATGCTCGGAGCAAGCTAGGGCATATCTGATGCTGGTTGAACAGCTGAGGATATGCCAGAGGGAACTAAGAACCCTAGAAAAGGCTAGCCCAATAGACGAGGCTCGATTGATACTGAATAAGCTCCTCACCGCTCAGGAACATGAGAGGAAAGAGATGGAGAAGCAAATGGCTGAAGAGGCTCGTTATCTTCATAACTTCCAAGCCAGCTACCAAAATTGGTCGACGATTCTAGGGATTCGAGGTCATCACCAAGAATGCAGAGCAAGTGATTACACTGCTCGGGCGGCTATTGCCAAGGCGGAAGCCTTGATTCAAGTCAATGAGCAGAAGCTTGTTGCTGCAGAGGAAGGCTGGAAGAGCTGGAGCTGCCAAGAAGCTGGTCCAAGAAGATCTTACTGCCTATTCTTCCAAGTTGAAGTCTCTTCAAGCGCAGCTAGCTACAAAGAGATTCTTATCAGAGGAAGAGTTGCGGACTCAAGTTTGGGCAGAAGTTGAGAAGGCACGCCAGCAGGAGATGCAACGCCTCTGAGAACGGATCTATTCTTTGGCGGAGCAGGATTAGTCCGCTTCCCTTTTGTATCTTCCCATTTTTTATAACACTCCATTTGTCAAATAAGAGAGTTTTGTATTATTCTCATTTTTAATTTAAATAATACAAGTTATCAAATTCTTATCTCATGTTCATTCTTTCTTTATATTTGAGAATCAGACGGACTCTTTATTGCGTGAACAAACTTAACTTTCATAGTCGCAATCCTTGACTATTGTGAAAACACAGTCTTTAGTCATTTCGAGACGCGGCCATGAATGATAGAAAAGAAACTCAGTCAACACTGAGTTTGTGAATGAGACGCAGCTCTCATTTGTGGTGGAGAGACGACTCTGGCTCATTGAGAGAACACGGTTCTGGATTATTGAGAGGACGCGGCTATGGATCACTGAGAGAATGCGGTTCTGGATCATTGAGAGAAACGCAGGCCTACGTTCTTCAATTTGATAAAGGGAACATGACCTTCAGGCTTGTGAAAGAACACGGACTTTAGGACGCAGTCTTCAAGCTTGTGGAAGGATGCGGACTTCAGGACGCAACCTTCAAAGATTGTTAAAGAACGCGGACTTCAGGATGCAACCTTCAAAGCGTCACATGCAATCCGACTTGAAGATTTTGTTGGATCTTTCAATGCTAAGTTGGCGTTGAAGGTTGGGGACTTGTGTCTTTGGGGTTTTCCAGAGCAAAAATCCACGTGTCTTATCCATACTGGATTTGATATTTGTGTAGGAGTTAAGGTTGATGGCTTTGATTTTTATGCCATTAATTATAAGCCACTTAGCGAGCCTATAAATAGGCCATAGCCTCTTTACAATCATTCATCTTGACTGTTTTTCTTCACGAGCATGCGCTCTGAAGGACTTTGTCTTGATTATTCTCCTTCAAGGGTCTTCTTCAAGGGCATATGTTCTGGAGAATAAAAAGAACTCAAAGCTTCACTGCTTTCTTTCAATCTTCTTCGAAGATTATCACTGTTAAGTGATTTCAAGATTAAAAAGCATTACTTTAAGTGCTTTTATGGCTGTGCCTTGACAAATGAAGTTCAACTTTTAGAGAATTCTTTTCCGGGTGAGATCTGGCTTTTGCCATGATAGGGCTCGGTCTCTTTGAAGTTCTGTCATCCCCGACCATGAAGAGACTTTGTCTCTTTATCTCTTTCTTAAATCTTTTTCTTGAGATTCATGCGTCCCTGCTCTGCAAACGCGTCTTTCGCATTACTTGATGAAACACGAGCTTGTTGACTTCAAAGTCTAAGTCTCAAGTTCTTTAGATACGAGTGTGGTGAACTCCGCGTTCTGAGACTTGAAACATGGGTTTTGTACATGAGGCTCATGTTTGGGGTTCATGACTTAGAAAATTTTAAGTCCGCTCTTTTGTAATCTCTGGACGCGAATGTGGCAAGCTCTGTGTCTCGACGCGAGTGTCTGCGTCTTGAAGTCACTTCGGCCAGTTTTAAGACCCGCGTCCACGTCTTTGATATATATACCTCGCGTCTCATGTATCAGACGTGAGTCTAATATTAGACTGTATTAGGATCCATAGTTTCTATCTCCGCATCCGTGAGATTCACGTCTAGAGTTCATGACTTCAGCCCTGCGTTGTGCTCCTGGCTTCCTATTTTCTGTCTTCATAGAGTTTTAACCCTTATTTTTTTTCTTATAAGTCTTGGCCATATCGAAAGTGCTAGTTCTAGCGTCTTTGCTAGGTTCATGGGAGAATATTTGAACCAGCCAGCTTGTTCAATTGGCCAACACTCGGGAAGTCAAAGCTTCTGTCCAAGGGCGAGGAAGATCCGCGTGGTTGTCGATACACATCAAGACATTATTGGACATGATGCACCAGTAATGTCTTGGATCCTTCTGGGTCACAGTGTATGGAGCATCTGAAGGTCACAGGAAAGAGGACGTCACTAGTAAGGTCTCGGATCCTCACTTCACCAATCTTACTCAAAAAAGTTATAGTGAGAAAAAATTCATGCTCATTAGATGACTTTCTGGCGGTGGAGCTTCCCATTAAGCGAAGGATTACGACCTTGCAAAGACCTTCGCACTAGTTGGTCGGATGGAATCAGAATGCTCCTTTCATTTCGACCTCAAGAAACACCATTGTTCTCAAGAGGAGAGCAAGTTGATCCGCTATTCCCGGCCACAGTCAAGAGGACGAGCTTCGTGTAAATATTTTGAGGAGAGAGTGCAGCCTTTTGCTAAGCAAGAGGGACTTCTTTATACTCCTTTGTTGTAACACTCAATCTTATTGTATAATAGAGCGTTTTGTACCACTTTCATATTTTGAATATTAATAAAAGTGACACTTTTTCTGGTCTTCTTATATGTCTTGACTTCCCTTTTGTATTGAAAATCAGACAAGTAGAAGTGATTACCTTTGATTTGCTAGAAATGTAATATTTTACTTAGAAAGTCAAAGTTAGAAAATTCTATTTAAGGAATTTAAGATTACGGTCAGAGGTGTGTATTAACTTGACAGGAGTGGAATAGTAGATTTGTGGACTTGCCAATCTTTGGATGAGAATGACAAGTGAAGTTGTCACCCTGCAGAGGATTTTAAATGAGTCTTTATCAGAGGTTTAGTATTAACATAATTAAGACTCAGCTGGGGATTGATGAAAACACTATTAAAGGTATGATATTAACTTAGTGCTTTTACGTGGACCTGCTATTCTGTTGACAAGAATAACAAGACTAGACCTACTGGGGATCTAGGAAAGTTTTTACCATTAGAGGTGTCATATTAACTTAACGGGTTATATTGAATCTTGTCAGAGGTGTGATATTAACTTGACAAAGATGTGAGTTAGAGGTGTGATGTTAACTTAGCTCCACAGAAATTTCAGTTTCGTTTGGGAAAACTAAAAATACCACGGTCCTAGGTGTAGCGTTAAACTTGATAGTGGAGGTAATGCTAGAGGTGTGATTTTGAACTTAGCACTAGTCATCTCGACTGTGATACGGAAGTTCGAGGAACAGTCATTGTTATAAGTGTATTGTTGAACTTAACAATGAACTAGATGCTAGAGGTTGTTGGCCCAGAGGCCTTCCACTCTAGTTTTGATGATGATTAACTCATGTAGTTATAGTTTACTAATAATCTTGTGATGTTTAGTTTCAGATACTTGACCAAGATATTAGTAGGTGATTAGCTTCAACAAAGGTGTTTTAGAGCTTTCACATGGTGATTCAAGATCCCGAGCGTCAAAGTTCATATCTAGCACTCGTTGGAGTCAAGCTCGGTGGATCACGTTTGGATCGAGTTGACTTGGAGACGGCGCTCTACAAGAAGACTTCGGTACAGTGTTTAGTTTATAGTTTAGATCCATTTGTTAAAGATTAGATAGTGTGATATGCTCAAGTTCACAACACACACACTTGTTTAAGTTTCATGTTTTGGTTTTCGATTTTTTGGTTTAACCGATCTTGGTTTTCATGAATAGATAGATTCAAAATAAGTTTACATGGTTTAATGTATATTAGATTTGATCTATATACATGTATGCTTCATATACTTAGACAAACTTATTTTGATATGCCTATTCATGCATTTGGAGTTTTGTATTTTAACAAAACCTATTTTTGAATTTATTGTCAAAAACAGTGATATATATATATATATATATATATATATATATATATATATATATATATATATATATATATATTTCATGTATATTGGATTCTACCATATACTACATGCTTAAATGTTGTTTCTATATCATGTTTTTGTATTTGGATGAGTTTTGGACAAAACGATTTTCCATTTCAAAAATCCTAGTTTTGGAAAATACGTAATTTGGTTTTTGATAAAATTTCCATAACATAAAAATGGTTCAAATAGTTTGAAATATGTGTTGAATTTTTTCACACATATTTGTATATCAAAGTATTATAATGAAACTATTTTTGTGGATTTTTAAAGATTTTATGAGATTTATTTGGTAATTAAAAACCCAGTTTACAAATCCTATATTCAGTCTGCCAGGCTCTGGCGATCGACCGGATGGTCGACCGGACCAGGAGCCGGTCGACCGGAACGGTCGACCGGATGTGCACAAGACGTGCACAAGGCCATATCAGTTGGCCGGTCGACCGAGCGGTCGACCGACTGAAGGCAACCCACTCTCGGGTTGTCCCGGTCGACCGGGCGGTCGACCGGCCAGAGAGCTATTGCTATCTGGTTTTGGGTGCGGTCGACCAGGCGGTCGACCGGCAGGCTCAACGGTCAATTTTTTGACCGTTAGCCGGTCGACCAGAAAGTCATTATTGACCTGTCTGCTGCCAACGGGCAGATTCTTTTGGGGGATTATAAATACCCTATTTCAAGAGTGTTTTAGGGACAACTTTTACGAGGAAAAATTTCCCCTATTCAAAAGTGTTTTACAAAGTTTCAAAAGAGTTTTTAGAGCTTTAAAGATTTCATCTTTATTTTGTTTTTAAAAGGGATTGAAAAATCATTGAAAAGAAAATTCTTTGGGAATTGGTTTGATCTTCATTTTCTATTCTATCTAGAGTTTTTCCCTAGAGTTCTTCTTTGAGTTTTTGATTTTCAAACTCTTTGTTTTCCACACTTGAGCTATCTTGCTATCCTATCTATAGGATCTTTATTTTGTGGGAAAATTGGTTTGTGGTTGTGGAAACCACCAAGTTGTAAACCCTCATACTTTGTGTTATCCCTCTTGTGTAGAGGTTAATTTTTGGAGTGGTGGCTTTGTGCCCTATCCCTCTAGTGAGAGCTTGATTGGTTGTTTGGCTTTGTGCCCATCCCTCAAGTGTGAGGTGATTATTGATTTTGTGGTGGCTTTGTGCCTAGCCTCTAAGTGTAGAGGTTGTGTTTGTAATTGAGAGAGGAGTTGTGTACTCCCGGTTGTATTGCCCCAAATTCTCAGTGGAGGTTCCCTGTGTGGGAGTCCTGTGTGGACAAGTTAGTGAAAATCCTTCTGTGTGAAGGCGGGAACGTAGAGCTGTGTACTCGAACCTCGAAACATATCCGTGTGTTAGCGTTTGATCCATTGACTCTAACTCTCTCTCTCTTTTATATTGTGCCTTGCATTATTTCATATTGCTCACTCATATATTATATGCTTGGCTTGTTTGTGTGTGCCTCACTTGTGTTTAACCACGAGAGTTTCATATAGCACCTCAACTCTTATTCAGAGGAATCAAGAGGAGTTAGTCCAGAGCCCTTCACTGGGAATTCGGCTACACTCGTTGGTTACACTATGTGTGTTGCAGTTTAAGTTTTAATTTCCGCATTTTGTTCATTAGATTAGCCGTACACCTATTCACCCCCCTCTAGGTGTACTTACAATTGGTATCAGAGCCTACGCTCCTGATATTAGGTTTAACCACCTAGGAGTGTGATCTTGGTTTTCCTAATCTACATTTGCATTTGCACACTTATATTGTTTACACACAATCATGGATTGCTTGTCACCTCCCATGTTTGATGTCTCTAACATTTACATGTGGAAATTTAGGATGTCCATGTACTTAAAAACCCTAGGCTTGCATGTTTTCCTTACCGCTACTAAGAAATTCTATCTTAGTAATAGCAAACATATAGAGGCCAATGCAAAGCCCTTAAGGCACTTAGAAGCACGCTTAACAAAGAATATCTTTCTATAGTTTCTAACTGTGATTCCGCCTTTGCAGTGTGGAACACGTTGACTTCTTCCGAGTTACAAATACCCAACATTATGGAGGATAAATCTAGTAGAGAATCCGAGCAACAATGCTACATGGTCCAAGGGAATGACTCCTATGAGGTATATTCGGAATCTCAATTAGATGATGATGATGCTAGTTCTTCTTGTGATGATTATATTGATCCAAATGCTTTAAATGAAGAACTATCAATTGTTTGTGAAAAATTGCTAGAAAAATATAATCTTTTGAAAAGAAGAGTTTTGAACTTAACAAAGAAAATAAGGATTTGTGTTCAAGACTTGATTTGATTTTGCAAGAGAAGGAAGAGATTTCAAGTGAACGTGACTCACTTAAATCTCAACTAGACCTTGCCCTAAAGGAAAATGAGATTTTGAAAAATAGAAATGATTGTAATGAAGTTTTGAAAAAAAATAAAGTTATATCTTCAAACTTGATTTTGTTGTAAAAGAAAATGAATCTTTAAAAATGAAAATTGATTCTATTTCAAAGGAATTAGGTTTGATGTCTAATGAAAATGTTTCTTTGAAAAATGTTTTGTCTACACATGTTTGCCATGCTAGTGTAGTTTCACCTAGCTTACCTATTGCATGCACCTCTTCTAAAATTGATAATGATATATGTTTATTAAAGAAGAGTGTGGATTGTTTGGGCTCCACTTTGAGCCATTGTACCATAAACCATACACGTTTGGAATCTATGTTTCGAAAGAAACAAGTTCCATCTTTGCATGCACACAAACCACGGCATACACATGCTCCTCACGTACACACTTATAACACAATGTATGCTCATGTGTACACTTGTACACATTGTGAACGTAAGGGCCACCTTGCTAAGTTTTGTTATGATCGTATACATGATTCAAATTTAGCAACTAAATTTGTTTGGGTTAGGAAAGGAGCTAACCCCCATGGACCCAAAAGAGTATGGGTACCAAAATCTACCCCTATGCTATTTGATGTAGGTGTGGGCTCTCGCATGACGTGAGAGTGATGGTGCCTTGAGGTGGATGCATTCCGAGCTTTATGAGGACTACTTGGATGCATCACTTTCAAGGGATATTTGGTGGGAGGACCACCTTGTTTTGGAGATATGGAGAGTTGCCTTCATGGTTTTGATAACGATCTCTTACTCCTCATTTATGTTTACATGCTTTCATATTATTCATTTTTAGTATGTTTTGATGTTTCATGATTAGTATGTTAAATGACATGATTATTAGACTTGTGATATGCATGATTAGTATTTGAGACACCCATGTTTATATGGACCCATATTATGTGTTCTCACATTTGTTTACCTAATATGTATATCATAGATCTAATGCATGTTCATTTACATAATGATCATATAAGTTTTGTTTTGATGCTTCATGTTTTGATTACATGTTTAAATGTTAGTTTTCATTAAAACTTAGGTATATACTTGTACAACTAGTGAGCCACAAATAGATTATTATATATTTGTACTTGAACGCTCATTTGTACTCATTAGATGTACTAGTATAGCCTAATTTTGATGATTCATGCGTTTGACTTGTATTCCCATTTTGTACATGTTTTCATGTTTATGTTTAACTTCATGTATATGTCTATTTTGTCTAAACTATTAGCTATACATATACATCCTTGAGCCACTTGCCTTCATGTATATACTTTTGAGGACTCGTTTATTTTTGGATATGTATGTATACTTTAGTTTGTACATGACATACATATACCTTGAAGGATTCTAGTTTTGATGATTTTCATGTTTTTTTAAGGAATTTAATTTTGAGCTCGATTGCCTAGTTTTATGATAATGTGTTTCACATAATTCTTATACACTCACCTTATTTAGTGTTTTCTCATGATTTTGTTTTCATGAGTATAATTTGTGCTATATAGATTTTGAGTGTTTGGTGATCATGTGACTTACATATTTTTCATGGAATATATTATTGTTTTATTCCTTACTTGAAGGATTTCGTACTAGTTTACAAATTTTTCATATAACTAGTTCGTATTCTTCATTTTGGAAGAGTTTTCAATCATGCTAAACTATTTTCAAACTTATTTTTGAAAACCCTTTCCATTTAAGGGCGGTTGGTTGGGCGACCATTCCTTGTATGCTTCTTATTGAAAATCCATTTTAAACATGTGCATGAAATGGGTGGTAGGAAGTATGAGTTATACACTTAATCTTATTATGTTTTCAATAGGTATCATTGAAACTTTTCAATTGGTATCACTATTGATATTCTTTTTGTATACTCATATATGTTTTTATATATGTATGCTTACACGTCAAATAGTATCAATTTCGATTGGTATTAAATTTTTCATACATATATATATATATATATGCTTTATTTGTGCTTATTATATCTCTATATCTTTGAGCACAAATTTTTAGTTATGCTAAGCTTGATTTCTTAAATGACTATTATAGTTCAATTGATTATGTTTCAATTGGTATCATATACAAGCTTATGCATCATTTTATTTAGTTTTTCATAAAGAGGGAGAAAATTCATATTTCACCTTTCAATTGGTTTTGTTATTTTACTCCCACACTTTATGTTCGAAATGATTTATTTACTTACAATTGGTACTTAAATTGGTATTTACTTACAATTGGTAACAATTGGTATTTAAATTTATATTAAAACATTTGTTTTATGTACCTTCAATTGGTATGTTTTGTTTTATTTATTGTAAATTGATATCATGATGCACTCAATTTATATATTTTTTTCAATTGGTATCATAATGTTTTGTTTTGATTTCACCCCTTATTGGTATTCTTTTTGTTTAAGACAAAAAGGGGGAGAACATTATTTTATTATTTTCTTTGACCCCTTTGTTGATGATTGACAAAAAGGGGGAGAAGTATTTGAGTTTTTATGCATGTTTATTGTTTTATTTGTAAGTTTCATATTGATATTTTTTATTATTGGTATCAAGAGCTTTTATTGATTATCTTCCAATTGGTATATCAAGAATTTTTATTGATTGAATTTTTATTGATTGGTATCAAGAGTTTTTATGTTGCTTTTATTGATAAAGTTTTCACATTGAAATTTTTATTGGTATCAAAAGCAATTAATTGAGAACATGTTTATTTTAACAAGGAAAAGGAATTAATTTTAAAAGTTTGGTATCAAGAGCATGTTCATTTCATTATTTTATGTATGTTGATGCATATTCATGTTTAGCATTCATTGCATATATTTATTGTTTATTGCTATGCATGAGTTAAGGGAGAGCTTCTGTGAAGCTTAACTTTAATCCATGCATATATAACTCCATGAGTTTTGTCATCATCAAAAGGGGGAGATTGTTGGCCCAGAGGCCTTCCACTCTAGTTTTGATGATGATTAACTCATGTAGTTATAGTTTACTAATAATCTTATGATGTTTAGTTTCAGATACTTGACCAAGATATTAGTAGGTGATTAGCTTCAACAAAGGTGTTTTGGAGCTTTCACATGGTGATTCAAGAGCCCGAGCGTCAAAGTTCATATCTAGCACTCGTTGGAGTCAAGCTAGGTGGATCACGTTTGGATCGAGTCGACTTGGAGACGGCGCTCTACAAGAAGACTTCGGTACAGTGTTTAGTTTATAGTTTAGATCCATTTGTTAAAGATTAGATAGTGTGATATGCTCAAGTTCACAACACATACACTTGTTTAAGTTTCATCTTTTGGTTTTTGGTTCTTTGGTTTAACCGATCTTGGTTTTCATAAATAGATAGATTCAAAACAAGTTTACATGGTTTAATGTATATTAGATTTGATCTATATACATGTATGCTTCATATACTTCGACAAACTTATTTTGATATGCCTATTCATGTATTTGGAGTTTTATATTTTAACAAAACCTATTTTTGGATTTATTGTCAAAAACGGTGATATATATTTTATGTATATTGGATTCTATCCATATACTACATGCTTAAATGTTGTTTCTATATCATGTTTTTGTATTTGGATGAGTTTTGGACAAAACGATTTCCATTTCAAAAATCCTAGTTTTGGAAAATACGTAATTTGGTTTTCGGTAAAATTTCCATAACACAAAAATGGTTCAAATAGTTTGAAATATGTGTTGAATTTTTCACACATATTTGTATTAATGTATTATAATGAAACTATTTTTGTGAATTTTTAGAGATTTTATGGGATTTATTTGGTAATTAAAACCCCAGTTTACAAATCCTATATTCAGTCTGCCAGGCTCTGGCGGTCGACCGGACCAAGAGCCGGTCGACCGGAACGGTCGATCGGATGTGCACAAGACGTGCACAAGGCCATATCAGTTGGCTGGTCGACCGAGCGGTCGACCGACTGAAGGCAACCCACTCTCAAATTGTCCCGGTCGACCGGCCAGAGAGCCGTTGTTCTCTGGTTTTGGGCGCGGTCGACCGGGCGGTCGACCGGCAGGCTCAACGGTCAATTTTTTGACCGTTGGCCGGTCGATCGGCCGGTCGACCAGAAGGTCATTATTGACCTGTCTGCTGCCAACGGGCAGATTCTTTTGGGGGATTATAAATACCTTATTTCAAGAGTGTTTTAGGGACAACTTTTAAGAGCAAAAATTTCTCCTATTCAAAAGTGTTTTACAAAGTTTCAAAAGAGTTTTTAGAGCTTTAAAGATTTCATCTTTATTTTTCTTTTAAAAGGGATTGGAAAATCATTGAAAAGAAAATTCTTTGGGAATTGGTTTGATCTTCATTTTCTATTCTATCTAGAGTTTTTCCCTAGAGTTCTTCTTTGAGTTTTTGATTTTCAAACTCTTTGTTTTCCACACTTGAGCTATCTTGCTATCCTATCTATAGGATCTTTATTTTGTGGGAAAATTGGTTTGTGGTTGTGGAAACCACCAAGTTGTAAACCCTCCTACTTTGTGTTATCCCTCTTGTGTAGAGGTTGATTTTTTGAGTGGTGGCTTTGTGCCTATCCCTCTAGTGAGAGGTTGATTGGTTGTTTGGCTTTGTGCCCATCCCTCAAGTGTGAGGTGATTATTGATTTTGTGGTGGCTTTGTGCCTAGCCTTTAAGTGTAGAGGTTGTGTTTTTAATTGAGAGAGTTGTGTACTTCCAGTTGTATTGCCCCAAATCCTCAGTGGAGGTTTCCTGTGTGGGAGTCCTGTGTGGACAAGTTAGTGAAAATTCTTCTGTGTGAAGGCGAGGACGTAGAGCTGTGTGCTCGAACCTCAAAACATATCCATGTGTTAGCGTTTGTCCATTGACTCTAACTCTCTCTCTTTTACATTGTGCCTTGCATCATTTCTTATTGCTCATTCATATATTATATGCTTGACTTGTTTGTGTGTGCCTCACTTATGTTTAACCACGAGAGCTTCATATAGCACCTCAACTCTTATTCAGAGGAATCAAGAGGAGTTAGTCCAGAGCCCTTTACCGGGAATTCGGCTACACTCGTTGGTTACACTAAGTGTGTTGCAGTTTAAGTTTTAATTTTCGCATTTTGTTCATTAGATTAGCCGTACACCTATTCACCCCCCTCTAGGTGCACTTACAGAGGTGTGATGTTAAACTTAGCATCGATCATCTCAGCTTTGATATGAAAGCCTGAGGAAAGTGACTGTCAGAAGTTTAATGTTGAACTTGACAGCAACTTAATCACTATTAGAGGTATAGTGTTAAACCTAACAGTAATTTGTCAGAGGTGTGATGTTAACATGACAAGAGTTGATTTGTGATATGAACAATTTTGGGGGCTTGTCATTCTATTGATGAGAATTATCAAGTAAAGTTTGGAATGTCAGGGGTGTAGTGTTAACTTGACAAGAGTTTATTTTACGATATGAGCAATTTTGAGAACTTGTCATTTTATTGATGAGAATTAACAAGTGAAGTTTGGAATGTCAAAGGTGTAGTGCTAACTTGACAAGTGTTTATTTTGTAATATGAGCAATTTTGAGGACTTGTATTCTATTGACGAGAACTGACAAGTGATGTTTGGAATGTTAAAGGTATAGTGTTAACTTGACAAGAGTTTATTCTGCAATATGAGCAATTTTGAGGACTTATCATTCTATTGACGAGAATTGACAAGTGAAGTTTGGAATGTCAGAGGTGTAGTGTTAACTTGACCAGAGTTTATTTTGCAGTATAAGCAATTTTGAGAACTTGTCATTCTATTGACGGGAATTGACAAGTGACATTCGTACTCGCTGGGGAGTATTGAAACTTTTCACTGTTAAAGGTGTAGTGTTAACATAGCAGTGATTGAGCTTGTGGACCTACCATTCCATGGGAGGGAATTAGTAGGGGATTTTGGTGGAAAACAGCATGAATTGTCAGGGGTATAATATTTAACGTGACAAACATTGATTCTGAGTGGGCCTTATCGTCAGAGGTTTAATGTTAACTTGACTGACACCACTAGGGATCAAAACAAAAATGACTTGCTAGAAGTTTATTGTTAACATGACAAGTCTTTGTTCATTTCGTCAGGAAAATAGACACAGGTATTTTTGTGGTCCTACCATTTTGTGCACGAGAATTGGTAGAGATTTTGGAGGAGAGGATGGGACCAAGTCCCTTAGGATTTTTAGCAAATCCTCAGCTATCAGCGGCTTTGGTATGCTTTTATCTACTACCATTTGAGTTGGGCTAGCCATGCTATTTCCCTCAGCATGGTGAGTTGTCGAGAACTGATGTTGGACTTAAAAGCCAACATTTTCCTGTATCCTTAGCCGTTAGAGGCGTCGGATGTTCATACATAGACTAGAGAAGAGTAACACAGGGCTAAAACTAAAGTTTCGCACTTTGTTTCTTCTTAAATGTTTATATCATGCATCATGATGTAACCAGCATTCGGTCGACCCGACACTGATCGACCGTGATGTGATCCGTTGAAGAAAGAAAGAAGCTTTTCTTTGGCGCCCTTCCGAACATCGTGAACCTAGCAATTTTGATCAGAGGTGTAATGTTAATCTGATCATAGGTGAACTAGAGAAGAGTAACAAGGCTACAACTGAAGTTTTCGCACTTTGTTTCTTCTTTGATGTTTATGTCATGCATCATGATGTAACCAACGTTCGATCGGTTCGATACTAACTGACCATGATGTGATTCAGTGAAGAAAGAAAGAAGCTTTTTTTTGGCGTCCTTCCAAACATCTTGGATCGAGCAGTTTTGATCAGATGTGTAATGTTAACATGATCATATGAAGAACCTGTTAAGGATAGTAATTCGTCAAAAATCTACCATTGATCGACATCATGAGTGTATCGTCGTCTGGGGTTGTAAGGCGGTATGCTTCATTTGAGTAGACCGACTCTACTACATGTTGGCCCAAAAGGTTACACTCTCCATTTGTTTTTGGTTTTGATGATGACAAACCAAATATGAGCTATTTGGTACTAATAAGTTTGTTAAGATGAGTTTCAGGGTTGTACCAATTTTGGAGGCCATTGCTTGCTATTGCAACAACTTCTAGGTTCATAAAGCTATGAAGGCATATTGCACATCAAGGAAGGATCATAGAAGAAGAAGGCTCTAGCAAGGATTGCATGGCTCAAAGATTGTGAAGATTGCTATGCATACTTTATTTTTAGTTTTATAGTTTAGAAGTTTGTTAAAGAATAGTGGATAGGTTTGAAGCTCTATCACACATGTTTTTGCGCACATGTTCAATCCAAAATGTTTTCCTATAATTTATACAAAAATATTTTGCATACAAGATTTTGCCTACAGATATATATTTATGTTTTATACTAATCTCTGTTCAAAAGTATTTTTATCAAAATCTTAATCCTTTCTTAAATTCCTTCTAAGTCTGATTTTTTACCAGTTCCGGTCGACCGGCCGGTCGACCGAATCTGTGTCAGGTTATACCGGTCGACCGTCCCAGTCAACCGAGGTCCTGGCAGATGCACGTATCCGTGTGCATGTCTGTCGGTCGACCGGGGCGGTCGACCGGACTATAGTTTTTGCTCTCTGGTTTTTCCGGTCGACCGGGCGGTCGACCGTATGCCTGTAACGGTCATAATTTTGAACTAGCGGTCGATCGCACCGGTCGACCGATCTAGCCGTTGAACAGTAACGGGCAGTTTTTAATGAGCTGTTTATTTTTGTCTTTTTGTGTTTAAAATTAGTTTAATTAATATATTTTAAACTGATTACCTCCTAAACATCAGTAATTATGTTTTATCCCTAAACCCTAGCCCTCTCCTATAAATAGGGGTGTTTGGGGAGAGATTTGTACAACAATCTTTACAAGAGAAAATTCAAAAGTTTCAAAGTTTAAGGCTTTCAAAAGTTCTTGGTTTTTGTGCTAAATTCTCTCAATTTTCTGAAGGGTTTTCAAAAGATTTTCTCTGATTTCAATTTCTTTTCCTTTACACACAAAAGAGCTTCAATTCTACTCATTATTCTCTAAGGACCTTTGTAAGGGAAGAGATTTTTAAAAGAGAGAGTTTGTGGTCTTGTGACTACTCAGAGATTCTTGTGATTGTAATTGTGGAGTTGGGTACTCCGGTTGTAATTGTTCTTTGTGATAGTGGAAGTAGCTAGAATCCTTCTGGGGAAGGCGGGGAGTAGAGCTGGGTGCTCGAACCTCGATAACATATCCTTGTGTTTGCGATTGGTTTACTTTCTTGCACTCTTTACTTTACTATACTTGCTCTTATTCTTGCTCATCATAATCATTATCATATTTACTTGCTTGCATTCATCTTGTGAATCTTGATTGGTAATTGTTGTAGCTTTAAATTTTTAATTTGCCCTTTGATTAGCATTGTCACCTATTCACCCCCCCCCTCTAGGTGACTTTTCAATTGGTATCAGAGCTTGGACTCTAGGTTTGGCTTAACATCCATAGAGAGATCCTTAAAACTTGCTAATCAACATTTTCATTTCATTCATTCATCACTAGTAAACATGGCCGACAACATTAAATCCCCACCTAAATTTGATGGACTCAATTTCCCAATTTGGAAGGTTAGGATGACTATATTTTTGCAATCTTTGGATAGCTTAGTAGCCAAGTCCTTGACCAAACCCTATGAAGCACCTGATGGTGATGAGAGCACTTGGACCGACCTTGACTTTAAACTATATGAGGCTAACTCCAAGGCCCAAAACTCCCTATTAACCGCCTTGAATGAGGATGACCTTACACGGGTAATTCATTGCCAATCCGCCTATGAGATTTGGCAACACTTATTGGTCACACACGAGGGGACTTCACAAGTCAAGAGAGCTAAGATAGATCTCTTAAGGTCCCAATATGAGTCATTTAAAATGCTTGATGATGAGTCTATTGATAGTATGGCTACAAGGTTTACTAAAATCACTAATGGTCTTTCTTCCTTAGGTGATGACATCTCCAACGATCAAAAGGTGCGGAAAGTAATTCGGGCTCTTCCTTCATCATGGGAGATCAAGGCCACCACCTTGAAGGAGTTGAACGACAAGGACGAGATGGACCTCATTAGTCTCATTGGGAACCTAAAGACCCATGAGATGGAGAAGAAGGCAAGAGAAGAGGCCACTACTTCAAAGAAGAAATCCATAGCCTTCAAGACTTCATCCACCAATGATGACGATGAAGATGACGAAGAAGAAGATGAGGAGCTTACTCTACTTGTTCGCAACGTCAAGAGGATGTACCGGAAGAACAAGCTCAACTTCCGGAGAAAATTTGAAGGCAAAGAGGAGCGGAGGATCATATGCTACAATTGTCGCAAACCCGGACATATCATGGCGGATTGTCCGGAGTTCAAGAAGAAAATGACTTCCTCCTTCAAGCCAAAGAAGCCAGAGGAAAAGAAAGCTTACAAAGCTACGTGGGATTCGGAAAGCGAGTCCGAAGAGGAGGTGGATCAAGCTAATATGTGTTTCATGGCAAACACACCCAAGGTAACCCCTCAATCCCTTGATGATGAAGATGATGAACTAAGTAAGGAAGTTCTAGTACATGCCTTTGTAGAACTTTCTGAAACTTATGATAATAAGAAACTTGAATGCTTAAAATTACAAAAAGAAGTTGCTTTTCTTAAGAATCAACTTGCCATTATTTCTAAAGAAAAAGATGATATTTCTTCTAATTTCATTTCCATGCAAAAAGAATTTTGTGCCTACAAAAGTTCTTGTAAGGCAAAATCTCCTATTATTGATGAAAAAGAAATTTCTTCTTTTAAATCCAAAATGATTGATTTTGAAAAAGTTTTAAATGATTGTGCTTTCAATACTAAGAAACTTGAGGAAAAATTTTCTAAAAAGCACACATCACATGCTAAGATTTCTCATGCTCACACTACACCTAACACTTCTCATGCTCATGCTCACAAAGCTCATGCTCACAAATCACACACCCATTATGCTTTTAAATATGGTAGAGTATATAGATGCACATATTGTGGTAAAAATGGACATTTAGCTAAGTTTTGTTATGATCAATTAAATAGATCCAATAATCTTGTTTGGGTTGATGGCTCTAACCCTCAAGGACCCAAGAAAATGTGGGTACCAAAATCAAGTCCTAAATTGTTTGATGTAGGTACACACCAAGGCTCCAAGATGTAGGGAGCGGTGGTACCTTGATAGTGATTGTTCAAGACACATGACGTGGGATATCAACAACTTTACAACCCTATCAAGGTACATGGAAGGTGGCACCGTCACCTTCGGGGATGACTCCAAAGGAACTATCATCGGTATAGGTAACATTCAAATTGGTGCATCTCCTATTATTGAGAATGTTGTTTTAGTAGATGGTTTAAAACATAATTTGCTTAGCATTAGTCAACTTTGTGACCGTGGACTTAAAGTTGTTTTTGATGATTCCTCTTGCAAGATTTTTAATGTTAAATCTAATGATTGTATTCTTACCGGTTTTCGTGATAATAATGTTTATATTATTGACATGCTTAATTTAGATTGTTCTACTAAATGCTTGAATGCTTTTGATGAAAATTCTTGGCTTTGGCATAGAAGACTAGGACATGCATCTTTTGACCATATTTCTAGGATTAATTCAAAGGAATTGGTGAAGGGTATACCTTGCTTGAATTTTGAGAAAGACCGCATTTGTGGTGCGTGCCAACTTGGGAAACAAACCAAGTCTTCCTTTAAACCAATCAAGGATATCATGTCAACTAGGCCTTTAGAATTAATTCATATGGATCTTTTTGGACCAACTAAAACTAAGAGTTTAAATGGAAGTAGATTTGCATTTGTTTTGGTTGATGATTTCTCCCGTTTTACTTGGGTTTTCTTTTTGCAACATAAAGATCAAACTTTTTCTCATTTTAAGATTTTTCGAAAAAGAGTTGAAAAAGAAAAAGGTTTTCCGATTTTGAAAATAAGGAGTGATAGAGGTGGTGAGTTTGTTAACCAACTCTTCATGACTTATTGTGATGAAAAAGGAATTAAGCATGAAATGTCTTGTCCTAGAACTCCACAATAAAATGGAGTTGTAGAAAGGAAAAATAGAACACTTCAAGAGATGGCTAGGACATTGATAAGTGAGTATGACCTCCCTCAATATTTATGGGCCGAGGCCGTAAACACCGCATGCTATATATCGAATCGTATTTATTTATGCAAAAATTCTTCTAAAACATCTTTTGAAATGTATCATTCTAGAAAACCAAATGTTGCATATTTCAAAGTTTTTGGATGCAAGTGTTTTGTTTTAAATACTAAGGATAATTTGGGTAAATTTGATGCTAAGGCTTATGAAGCTATCTTTGTTGGATATTCTTCTACTAGCAAAGCATATAGAGTGTTTAATAGATCTACACTTACCATTGAAGAATCCATGCATGTTAAATTTGAAGAATCTAATGTGGTTGATGAGAATGTTGTAGAGATTGAACCATTAGGTGAAGACATGGAGAGACTATCCTTGAAGGACTCACCCGCTCAAGAAGAAAAGCTAGACCCTATTGGTGAAGTTCAAGAGGATAAGGAGGAAAGCTCTCAACCGCTTCCTAAAGCTTGGAGATACGCTACAAATCATCCGAAGGAGCTCATCTTGGGTGATGCATCTAGAGGAGTCACTACGCGCTCCAAACTCCATGACCTTTGTGGTAACTTTGCTTTCATTTCTCATTTTGAACCCAAAGGCATTCTCGAAGCCGAGACGGACCCATATTGGTTGCTTGCCATGCAAGAGGAACTCAATCAATTTGAGCGCAACCAAGTTTGGCACCTTGTTCCTAAGCCCCACGATAGACCAATAATTGGTACTAAGTGGATCTTTAGAAACAAGATGGATGAGTCCGGAAATGTCATTAGGAATAAAGCTAGGTTAGTGGCCCAAGGTTACACTCAAGTTGAAGGAATTGACTTTGAGGAGACCTTTGCACCCGTAGCACGGCTTGAAGCCATACGGATGACACTAGCTTTTGCATGTTTTAAAAATTTTAAACTTTTTCAAATGGATGTAAAAAGTGCATTTTTAAATGGTTTTATTAATGAAGAAGTTTATGTTGCTCAACCTCCCGGTTTTGTTGATCATGTTCATCCCGATTTTGTTTTTAAACTTGATAAAGCTTTGTATGGATTGAAACAAGCTCCAAGAGCTTGGTATGAAAGGCTTTCTAGTTTTCTCATTTCAAATGATTGTGTTAAAGGCAAAGTAGACACAACTCTTTTTACTAAGCATGTTGATAATGATATTTTAATTGTGCAAATTTATGTTGATGATATAATTTTTGGATCTACTAATGAGCTTTTGTGCAAGGAGTTTGAAAAGGTAATGCAACTAGAATTTGAAATGTCTTCCATGGGTGAGCTTAATTTCTTCTTGGACTCCAAATCAAGCAATTGCAAGACGGAACCTTCATTAACCAAGCCAAGTACGCAAAGGAGCTAGTAAAGAAGTTTGGGCTTGAAGGATCAAAGGCTTGCAACACTCCAATGGCAACTACAACCAAGCTTGATAAGGACGATCAAGGTAAAAATGTTGATATTATATTATATAGAAGCATGATAGGAAGTCTTTTATATTTAACGGCAAGTAGGCCGGATATCATGTTTAGTGTGTGTCTTTGTGCTAGATTTCAATCGTGTCCTAAAGAGTCTCATCTTATTGCGGTAAAACGCATTATTCGTTATATTAAGGGCACAATTGGAATGGGTCTTTGATATCCGAAAACTTGAGATTTTTCAATGACTAGTTATTCGGATGCCGACTATGCGGGTTGTAGAGTAGATAGAAAGAGTACTAGTGGGACATGTCAATTTCTTGGTAATTGTCTTGTTTCATGGTCCTCTAGGAAGCAAAATTCCGTAGCTCTCTCAACCGCCGAGGCGGAGTATGTTGCCGCGGGGGCTTGTTGTGCACAAGTCCTTTGGATGAAACATACTCTCCTTGATTTTGATTTGCACTTTGATCATATAAAAATATTTTGTGATAATACTAGTACTATACACATGACTAAGAATGCAAATCAACATAGTAAGACCAAGCACATTGAGATTAGATATCACTTTCTTAGAGATCATTTTGAGAAAGGTGATATAGATATTGATTATGTTTTCACGGATTTACAACTAGCCGATATTTTCACTAAACCTCTTGATTTTGCTAGATTTTCGTTTATTTGTGGAGAACTTAATGTTTGTATTATTGAATAGACATGTTTTCATAACCCTTTTTGATGTATGACAAAAAGGGGGAGAGTAAGTTTACATGGACAAAAATAAGTTCATTTGGTCTTGGTTCCATATGAATTTATATGTTTTGGTTTTAATAAATTTTGATATGAGTTTTGTGTTTTATGAAATTGAGAAATCTTGTATATTGTTTCTATTGGTATTGTTTCTATTGGTATTGTTTCAATTTGGTTTCATTTGATATCTTTTCTATGAATTCATGTGTTTTAAGTTTAAATAATATAGCACAATTTGAGGGGGAGTTTTCTCCTCCCCTATATTTTTGTTTATAGCCTATTTGTTTTGTCATCATCAAAAAGGGGGAGATTGTTGGCCCAAAAGGTTACACTCTCCATTTGTTTTTGGTTTTGATGATGACAAACCAAATATGAGCTATTTGGTACTAATAAGTTTGTTAAGATGAGTTTCAGGGTTGTACCAATTTTGGAGGCCATTGCTTGCTATTGCAACAACTTCTAGGTTCATAAAGCTATGAAGGCATATTGCACATCAAGGAAGGATCATAGAAGAAGAAGGCTCTAGCAAAGATTGCATGGCTCAAAGATTGTGAAGATTGCTATGCATACTTTATTTTTAGTTTTATAGTTTAGAAGTTTGTTAAAGAATAGTGGATAGGTTTGAAGCTCTATCACACACGTTTTTGCGCACATGTTCAATCCAAAATGTTTTCCTATAATTTATACAAAAATATTTTGCATACAAGATTTTGCCTACAGATATATATTTATGTTTTATACTAATCCCTGTTCAAAAGTATTTTTATCAAAATCTTAATCCTTTCTTAAATTCCTTCTAAGTCTGATTTTTGACCAGTTCCGGTCGACCGGCCGGTCGACCGAATCTGTGTCAGGTTATACCGGTCGACCGTCCCAGTCGATCGAGGTCCTGGCAGATGCACGTATCCGTGTGCATGTCTGTCGGTCGACCGGGGCGGTCGACCGGACTATAGTTTTTGCTCTCTGGTTTTTCCGGTCGACCGGGTGGTCGACCGTATGCCTGTAACGGTCATAATTTTGAACTAGCGGTCGACCGCACCGGTCGACCGATCTAGCCGTTGAACAGTAACGGGCAGTTTTTAATGAACTGTTTATTTTTGTCTTTTTGTGTTTAAAATTAGTTTAATTAATATATTTTAAACTGATTACCTCCTAAACATCAGTAATTATGTTTTATCCCTAAACCCTAGCCCTCTCCTATAAATAGGGGTGTTTGGGGAGAGATTTGTACAACAATCTTTACAAGAAAAAATTCAAAAGTTTCAAAGTTTAAGGCTTTCAAAAGTTCTTGGTTTTTGTGCTAAATTCTCTCAATTTTCTGAAGGGTTTTCAAAAGATTTTCTCTGATTTCAATTTCTTTTCCTTTACACACAAAAGAGCTTCAATTTTACTCATTATTCTCTAAGGACCTTTGTAAGGGAAGAGATTTTTGAAAGAGAGAGTTTGTGGTCTTGTGATTACTCAGAGATTCTTGTGATTGTAATTGTGGAGTTGGGTACTCCGGTTGTAATTGTTCTTTGTGATAGTGGAAGTAGCTAGAATCCTTCTGGGGAAGGCGGGGAGTAGAGCTGGGTGCTCGAACCTCGATAACATATCCTTGTGTTTGCGATTGGTTTACTTTCTTGCACTCTTTACTTTACTATACTTGCTCTTATTCTTGCTCATCATAATCATTGTCATATTTACTTGCTTGCATTCATCTTGTGAATCTTGATTGGTAATTGTTGTAGCTTTAAATTTTTAATTTGCCCTTTGATTAGCATTGTCACCTATTCACCCCCCCCTCTAGGTGACTTTTCACTACAAATGGTCCTTCCCATTTAGACTGAAATTTTCCTCTGGTCTTATGCGTCATCACCATGGGTCTTCTGATAGCTAAGACAAGGTCACCTTTCTTGAAAGTGCGCTCCTTGACTTTCTTTTTGAAGGCTTTGGTAATTCGAGCTTAGATAGAGCTCAATTTGTTGTTGAGCTTGCAGGCATTTATCGTCTAATGCTTCGAGCTTCCAGAGTCGCAGTTGATGCTTCTCCTCATTTGTCATCTCCATCGTCAAGGCGACACGTAGAGATGGGATCTGGATCTCTAGTGGAAGTACAGCTTCACACCTGTTTACCAAAAGAACGGTGTAGTTTTCATCAGGGTTCTCACAATCGTCCGATAAGCCCATAAGCATTCACCTAACTTATTATCCCAGTCAGGTTGGCTCTTTGAGACAAATTTCTTGAGAAGTTTCTCAATGATTTTGTTGAATGCTTCTGTAAGGTCGTTAGCGGATAGATAGTATGCCGTTGAAGACACACACTGGACCCTGAACTTGTCGCAGAGTCTCTAAAAGGCTTGGCTGACGAACTGAGGCCCATTATCATGGACAATCCGTCGTGGTACACCAAAGCGATAGACTATGTGATGTTTAATGAACTTGATCACGTCAGATGTCTTTACCTCCATTAAGGGGATAGCTTCAGCCCATTTAGAGAAGTAATCGGTTATGGCTGGGATAAACCGATGTCCTTTGGATGAAGGTGGGCTGATAGGACCAACCACATCCATTCCCCACATTTCGAACGACCATGAAAAAGTTGTAGGGTGAAGATGTCCTGGTGCCTGGTGAATGAAGTCACCATGGATCTGACAAGCATGGAATCACTTAGCATAAGCGATGGCGTCAGGGATCATCTTTGGCCAATAATATCCGAGTCTTCGGAGTCGATCTCCAAGTTTTGGACTAGGTTGGTGAGCTCCACACATGCCGTCATGAGCCTCTTTGAGTATTTTCTGTGCCTCTTTATATGACAGGCAGCGGAGGAGGAATTCATCATGCGATCAGTGTTACAGTGTTCATGTGATCGCATTGTAGTAAAATTTAGGGGCTTTCCTTCTAATGGCAGCCGCCTCTTTAGGGTCATTAGGCAAAATGTCGTACAATGCGTAATCGATGTATGGAATTTCTAATCCCTGAGCTCTGGACCTGTTGAAGTCTTTAGAGCTTCTTTGACTTGAAGGTCTCCTGTCGGCTTTTGGTTGTCTTCAAAAGCGCATCGTGGACAATACAAGTCATGTCTGTATATGAGTATTCTCTCTGTCGCTCCGGTTGGAAGAACCAAGGAAGTAGCTAGAGATGCCAGTGCGTCTGCATGCACATTTTGCTGGCGAGATACATGGTAGATGTAGAAGTTTCTAAACCTCTCTGCAATGAAAACAGTTACGTTATGATAGGGTACTAAGTCTTTATGTTTGACCTCGTACCCCCCCTGAGTCTGGTTGACGATGAGCTTTGAGTCACCGTATGCTTCGAGATTTTTAACGCCAATTTCATCAGCGATATGCATCCCGATCAAGAGAGCATTGTATTCTGCTACATTATTGGAACACGACTCAGTTAGTGAGAATGCATGAGAGATTACGTAGTTCTGTAGGGAGACAAGTACTACCCCCACTCATGCTACAATTTTTTCTCGCGAGCCTGTTCTTGATGCGCCATCGAAGAAGAGTTGCCAAACCTATCCTTCGAAAGATGTCTAGGTCAAGCAAACTTCAGCGACCTCATCTAGGAGATCCTCATAAAGTTTGGTCACCCTTGGATCTGGATGCTCAGTCAGAAAATCCGCCACTGCCTGTCCCTTCACAGCTTTTTGTGGCATGAATTTCATCTCATATTGGGAGAGCAACATGGCCCATTTTACCAATCGATCATTCAGTGATGATGGCTTTGTCATAAGCAATCTTAAAGGATTGACTTTTGATATGACGTGTATAGTTTGGCTCACTAAGTAGTGTCACATTTTCTGGATGGCAAAGACCAACGCCAAGCACTCTTTTTCGATCGGACTGTACCGATGTTCAGCTCCAATCATAGTTCTATTCAGATGGTAGATTGCCTGCTCGTGTCTCTGATCAATATTCTGTGCTAGTAAAGCTCCTAAAGAATGATCCATCGCTCGTACGTATATCAGGAAAGATTTTCCTGACACCAGACCTGTAAGGACAGGTGGATGCGTGAGGTAACACTTGATTTCCTCGAACGCTTGTTGGCAAGCTTCATCCCAAATGAATGAAACACCCTTCTTCATTAATTTGGTGAAGGGTTGGATCGTCCTGAGAGATTTCAGATAAACCTTTGTATATATGCCAGCCGCCCTTGCAATCCTCTAAGCTCTCTGAGACTTTTTGGAGGCTGCATCTCCTGGACAACGCGGACTTTCTCTGGGTCAAGGTGGATTCCTTTGGATGTAACAACAAACCCTAGGAATTTTCTGCTGGCTACCCCCAGGAAGGATTTGGTGGGGTTCATCTTCAATTGATGTGCTCGCATAATCGAATATTGCCTTCAAGTCTGCTGTGTGATTGCCTTTGGCACGGCTTTTTACTGTAATGTCATTAACGTAGCATTTCACTGTTTTGCGTATATGCTCGTAAAAAATTGCATTCTTAGCTCTCTGGTATGTTGCCCTCGCGTTCTTCAATCTGAAAGGCATGATAATATAACAAATACCCTCAATGGTATCCTAAAAGATGTATGCTTCTCATCGTCAGGGTACATCTTAATTTGATTGTATCCCAAGAATCCGTCCATGAAAAATATTCATTCGAACCCACACATGTTGTCGATCATGAAATCTGTGATTGGAAGGGGGAAACTCATCTTTAGGACACTCCTTATTTATATCATGGAAGTCAATGCAAACTCGGATCTTTTCATTCTTCTTGGTAACGGGGATGATATTGACTACCCAATCAGGGTGTTGTTCCTCCCTGATAAAACCAGAGTCTATAAGCTTCTTGACTTTCGACTGGATTGCATCCATTATCTCAGGACGGAACCATTGTTGCTGTTGCTTAATAGGTTTCGCATCTGGATTGATGTTGAGGTGATGAATAGTCACTTGAGGATCAAGCCCAGGCATATCCTCGTAATTCCAAGCGAAAACATCTATATTATCTCGTACAAGAGATATTAGATCTTCCTTCTCAGAGGGTGACAAGCTTTCGCTTATAAATATGGGCTTAGGATTAGCTTCATCTCCCGGATTGATCTAGGTAACCTTATCCTCTGTGAGTGGTTTGCGTTGTTCAAAGCAAATATCCCAGAGAAGAGAGTGTTTAGGTGTTTGATCTAAGGATCTATATCCGACTGGATCATTTCTTCATCTCTATCTTCTGGGTGGCTTATTGAAACCATGTTTACCGACAGTTCTTTGAAGATGGTACCGACACTGACGTCTGACTCCCACAATAACGTGCCTGACGAGTGATTATGATATAATGACTCTTCAGACTCAGAGGCCGACGAGACTGGAGTTGACACATAGCCCAACCCCCTGCGAGTTTGATGATAATAATCAGGGGCTTTCCCTTTTGGAACAAAGGATCGAAACAGTATTCTTCTTCCTTTGCCAAAGTTCAAACCAGGACCACTTGTTAGGTCATACCCCATGTTCTTCATCATTCTGAGTATATTTGGCTCATAATGAGAGAATTAAGGGGGTTCATTCTCGCTTTCTGAGTCTTCACGAGTTATTGACTTGGACTCAACTCTTCTGAAAAAGATTGGTCTTAAGCCTTTGCGTCTTGCTGGGACCTTGAATAAAGATCTTTGTGCATCACTGACGCCTTGATGTGCCGTGAGGGATGACCTCACCGGTACATGCAATGATGTCAAGGCATCTATTGCCGACCAGGAGTCATCACCTACATCAGTACTAGTATCTGACGACACGAAATCAGAAGCAAAACACAAAAGGATAAGCCAAATCTAATTCTTCATTAATATACCATTCACCTACATCATCGGTGGTATTATTAACATCGAGCTTATTAATTCTCGTTAAAAATGGGTTCAACTCCTAAAAATTTTTTTCCTTTGTCTCTAGTTCAACATCAGCTTCATTGACAGAGTCTGGTTCCTCTGGCTGGGGATTTTCATTCATCTTCAGAGAATCTTGATATAGGAGGGAGTCCGTAAAGTAGTTCTCCACCCCTTAAATGGATGCCTTTCGTCGATCAACGTTCAGACTTTTCCATCTTCGTCAATATATTTCATGACTTAATGGAGAGTAGAAGGGACGATAGAGTTGCGATGAATCCACGATCGTCCCAGTAGCAAATTATATGAAGTGCCAGCGTCAAACACATAACTCGTCACTTTAGATATTAG
This sequence comes from Agave tequilana, assembly GCA_038442645.1. Classification (NCBI taxonomy): domain Eukaryota; kingdom Viridiplantae; phylum Streptophyta; class Magnoliopsida; order Asparagales; family Asparagaceae; genus Agave; species Agave tequilana. The sequence continues at coordinate 65,368 of JAVJIF010019270.1, forward strand.
GTCCCTAATCTGGCATTTGAGTTTAATCTTCTCAATTGGGCACGTACCATTGGTGTTGAAACCATAAATGATAGTTTGGGTGGCACTCAATTAGTGAGTAGGGATCCCCAGTGCTGCTGCATGACCCGGCAGGGCATAATGCTCAACGCGGACCCTGAATCTACCTGAATGCGGCTCACTTCAGACGATCCAATATACCTTGTGAAGTACATGGGCCTATCATGTTTCCCCTTAACCTGCACGTCACCTGGCGTGAAGGTTATGCAGGGACATGTTGATAGACATGGAGGCAGTCTTCTTTATGTTCCTCCCGTGGTTCAGCCAGAATGCAAGCCATAAAAACCTCAGCATCAGCTAAAACTTCTCTCAGAGCTTCTCTTGTTGACTTTGACAGTCTCAGGAGTTCATAAAGGGTGATCCTGATTGGGATGTTGGCCAGTTGAGCAAGGACATCGAAGAGGTAAGGCGCTGAAGTTCCTTCTGCTTTGTCCTTCGGGAGGGCCTTGGTATACCGACTCTCCTTTTGTTTCTCCACGGGTTGCTTCGTAGATTGCTTGGTCAGTTCAGGAGTTGGTTTAGGCAGATTTGCCACTATATCGTCGTATTTCTTCAAACATGCCTGACCCGACGAGTTGCGGCCACGAGCAGTGCGTTCAGCCCTGCAGCAAGGACGACTGTCTCCTCCTCTGAATCAGTTAGTAAGGGGACATCAGCCTCTGCTTCTCGGGAGGAAGCGCACATCACATTGCAAGGTGAAGCTTTTGCCTTACTTTTAGACTTTCTGTTGGTAACAGTAGTCTATTGTTGGCTTTCCACAAGGTTGGGATGAACCCACATGATTTCTCCCTGAGGAGTAGGAATAGATATGAGAACTTTCTCCTGTTGGTGATGTGGATTTATGTTGAGTACCCTTAGTTCCCCTTTCAGGATGGAAACTACTCCGGCTGGCGTTGGAGGCTATACCCTGAACTAAAGAAATGACGTTATGTTAGTTGTCACTTTCTTCTGCTCCTTGAGCACTTCTGCATCAATCAGAGCTTGAAGGATGTCTTTGAAGATATAACAACTCTTAGTAGGGTGCCCCAACATCCTATGATACAAGAAGTAGTTGGGATTGTTAGTCTTGTCGACCTTCTCGGGATATCTAACTTCAGGAAGCTTTAATCTATTGCTCTTATGAGTAACTTGAATAATGAATCAACATGCTCGTCCTTGAAGGAGTACTGCCTGTTGGCGTGAGGAATGAGAAGGTGGAGAAAATAGAAATGGATATATACAAAGAAATTGAAAAGAGTGATAAAAGAATTGGGAGATAGTGGTGTTGGTGATCTAAACTAAAATTAAAAGAAAAGAAAATTAAAACCTAAAAAAAAGTTAATTACCTCTTCGGTGCTTGCTTACCTTTGACCCGTATCGATGATGTACCTTTACTTGAAGGCGAGCGAAGTATTGACAAATAGAATCTTGGCCATTCCCGTATTACACTATGAATTGAAGGGGGCAAGCTACACTATCATAGAAATGGATATCCATCACCATAAGCCATCAACAACACTTACAAGGGCAAGGCAACTTCGAGGCTATAGGTTTCATTTAGATCCACAAACACAGAAGAGGGAAGTAAATGAAAACAAGAGTAAAGAAGAAAAAGAAACTTTGATTCGATTCAAATAACAATAGAAGAAAAAATCACTTACACCGGTGTCACCTTCAGTACAAACTTGCTCTCATTCCTCAAAGAAAGTATCCTCTCCTCTCAGTTACATAAAAAAAATAAAAATTACTTGAAAGACAATAAAAAACCTAAGTTACAAACTACAAATTAGCCTAAATTCTACTCTCTGCTTTGTCGTTCTCCTTTTTTGCCTTTTAGATTGTAGGTATTTATAGGAGAAATGTAGAGGGTAGAGGAGTATGAAGATAAGGAAAGGATACTTTCATGAAGCTTGAACCTGCACACAAAATACATAATTTCAGAACTTTAAGATAGAAAGTGCAAGGTTCTCAATACTACCGCGATAGCAAGTGGCTATGCGGGTCGTGATCCACAAGGAGGGACTAGCGATGGAAGCTTTTTAAGCAAGTTCTCTTTTATGCTACAATTAATGATTACAATTCTTCTTTTAGTCCTTAAAAGGAAAAGAGAAAAATGGAGTTAAAGTGAAGTTAGAAATAAAGTGGTAGAATGAGAAGGTGGAGAAAATAGAAGTGATATGTACAAAGAAATTGAAAAAGAGTGAGAGATTTAGAAGATTGTGGTGTTGGTAATTTACACTAAAAGTTAAAAGAAAGAAATTAAAAATAATTACTTACCTCCTTTGACCAAGAGCTTACCTTGAATCTTTGGCGATGATGTTACCTTGAAGTGGAGGCAATCAGCGCATAGCCCATAAGAGTTAATTCTCGTCTCTTCCATATTACATCATCAAGACAAAACAAGCATGAAATGAACAGACTGAGACTAAAATCCATCGTCAAGAGCTATCGTTGGAACTCACAAAGGCAAGGCTCTTTCAATGCTATAAGACTCACTTGGATAGCAATTGGTACAAGAAAGAGAGAAGTAGAAAAGAAGAAGAAGAACACAAAAATAAAGTACATAAAAAAGGTAACTATAGATTCGATTTTATAACAATAAGAGAAAAAAAGAATAACTTACACCGGTGTCACTCTCAGTACAAGCTTCATTCTCATTCTCCTATGAAACTCTGATCTCCTCTGAATTACATAAATGAAAACTGAAAATTACATAAAAAGAAGAATAAAAACCTGCACTAAAAAGAATAAAAAAGTGGACTAAATTCTATCTCTACATCATCATCCCTCCTTTTATGCCTTTGAGATTGCAGGTATTTATAGGAGAAATGTAGAGGGTAGAGGAGTATGAAGATAAGGAAAGCTGACTATTTCTGAATTTGAATCCTCCCCTTATCTCCAAACTTGATTTGATGTAGATATTCAGTTCTGATCTGCAACTTATTGGCGTATAGATTGCTAAATATAACTTATCAAATGAAAGAATTAGAAATAATAATCAACTTAAGAGTTGTAGCCCTTTAAATCTTCTTTTTGGATCATCTTGGATCATTAGATTTGAGTTCTGGTAGCGAATGTTATGATTCAAATACTAAAATATATCCAATCAAAATCTAAGTCAAAATTACTTCATCTCATCCGTTGATCTTCTCTCTATCCATTTATCCCTTTGGATTTGGACTCTGTATTTGACGTTATCCTCAGTTGATCTTTAGCTTTAACTACTTGATTCACCAAAAATTGAATTTAACCAACTGAATTTGGGATCATCCTCCTCTAACTAAATAGAACTAGTTAAATTTGAATTTAGCTGATATTTATTTGATTTTATCCTCTTTCTCCCCATGATTATCTTCTGCAAAATAGACATTTAAGACAAGGAATTTAGCAGATTTATTACATGATAAATATGGATATGTAATAAAGAATAATGCAATATGTGTACAATCAGCTGACTTGAAGAACTACCCCCTCTAGCTGGCTAAGGCTTAACGGAAGACTTCGTCTCTGTCGCCAATGTGTCCTTCCTTTTCAATTGGAAAGATACTTCTGGCGTGCGCCTTGTCGACTTTTCGGGTCTAGGCTTATTTTCTTCTGCCTTAACCCTGAAGATAATCTCTTCTTCCTGTTCATCTTGCTGGACTAACTGCTTCCCGGTGCGACTTTCAGCAACTCGTATCTGGCTAGAAGTGAAGTTTGCAAATTATGACAACATGTTTCCACCAGGGTGGCCTAGGTCATACCGCTAGGATATCGAAGTACCATATTCTAAAAATCTCTTCACAAATGCTTTGATCGACTCTTCTTTTTGTTGCCTCGTTGCCAGGAGAGTTGGCATGGTGACCTCCGAATCATCTTCGAAGAAGCGTGTAAGGAAAAGCTTCTCCAGATCTCCCCAATTCTTGATGGATCCTTCTGGGAGCTTCATGAATCATTCGAAAGCATGTCCCTTCAGAGTACTGATGAACAAACATGCCAAGATGGCATCATTTTGCTACTGCATTTCCTGTCTGAGACTTGAAATAGTATATGTGTTGGTTCGGTAACCCCTTGCCGTCAAAGGCCTGTAGGGTTGGAGCTTTGAACTTAGGAGGGTATGGGACAAGATCTCACTCAGTTGAGTATGCCCGGACCACTCTTGCTTCTTGGAGGCCTTTCTGATTGACGAGGGCTTCCAGACGCTGTTCTAGTTTATTCATTCTTTTAGAATGAGTGCTCCTATTCTCTGAATTGCCTCCTTCCTCAGATGAAGGCTTGGATGACTCAGAGTTCGACTGTTCCTCCTCCTCAGTATGCGCGGAAGATGAGCTCTCCCCTTCCTTCCATTTGCCTTTCTTAGAAGGAGTTTTGGCTTTCAGCTTCTTCCTACCCTCAAGCAATTATGAAAGCATTTGCTTGAGGGTATCGAAAGATTCTTGTTGGGCGCGAATCATATCTAGTTGTTTCCTCTGGGCCTAGGCTTGCTCTTCAAAGCACCTGGCCATCTCCTCATGAGTGTTTTGCCATATACGCGAAGGCTTCCTTCTCTACAGAAGAGTTCGAGGCCTGCGATTCAGCAATGGCAGAGTGCAATTTGCTTACTTCAATGCCTCAGACTAGGGCACTATAATCGACTAGGGCTACCATACCAGTTCGAGTGCGGGTATGTCGGTACATTCTTTCTGGTTCAGTGTCAGACTCGTCAGAGCTGACTATTGACTGTTTTCTCTTACTTCTGCTTGGCGTAGTGCTTGGACCTGCCATCTTCGCAGTGACTTCGGGGTACTCCATATAAGAGAAGGTTCTCTTTGTGTAGGAATGACGTCTTTTAGCTGATCGGGAGGTTACATTAATCGTCTGAATACCGACTGTTTGCTTACATGTGAGTTGCAGTGACATTCAGAGAGCATTGCTGTGATGAGTCGTTCACAGTAGCATGATGGAGTGACTTGATGAGCACTCCTCTTCTTTGTCAGATAATTCCTTAGATCTGTTGGACGGGAATCAAAGAGATTAGCCTGGATTTTTCGAGGGCTTTTCAGTTCTGAAAGCTAACCTTGCGTCGCAAATCTGAAATGCAGGGTTCAGAGAGGTGGAGATCACGTTTTGCAGGAAGGACGCGGCTCTCGCGTTTTGGCTTTGAAACGCAAGTCTCGTGCCTCTGCTGAGAAGAGACGTGGACCTCACGTTGCTGATTGTCACATTCGGCCAGTGAAATTTGGGAAACGCAGACTTTTTGAGTCCCGCATTCTGTTGTAGAGACACGAGTCTCGTGTTTCTAAGAGGAGACACGGACCTCACGTTGCTAAACGTTACGTTTAAGAGGTGAGGCCTCGAAAATGCAAGCTTCTTGAGCTTCGCGTTTTGGTCTCCAAACGCAGACTTCGCGCGTCCTGTGCAGCTCAGAAGGAACGCAGGCATGAGCCTTGCGTTTTGTATCTGTTGAACAGATAGTTGTCCCAGTTTCTTGAGTTTGTTGTCAACGTGCGTGTCGCCTCTGTCGAAGTTCGGCATTCCGGTTACGCTGTACGGGTTATCGGGAACCCCTGGTAACCTGGAGCTGAGGAAGAAGAAGGGCATAGCTAGGTTGACCTTCAACAATGTTCCTCGCGGGTCTCATGAGAGACGTTGATGCGGCCAGCAATGATGCTCTCTGCACAGGCCATGTTCGGAGAAGTCTCCAAAGGGACCCAGAGCGGATCTCCGAAGAGACCTTGCGGTACTGCCGTCCCTAGAGCTCTTGAAGCCAGAAAAGAGAAACTCTTCATACTTTATCTGGTCAAATTCCACGACAAGCGATTTGACCGTTCTTCCCAAGAAGGTGACGTCATCTTGTGCCACGACTTGCTCTTCAGTAGTGAAAGTAGTCCCCTACAGAGTCCGCCATCTCTTGTTTCCTCGGGAAAAATAATTTGAGAATATGGGTCATAAAATTTTCTTGAATCAATGAAAGATTACAACAATCTCAAATAATTTCGATTATAAGAGAGAGAAGATATTCAAGCTCAAATCTTCTCTTTGTTTAATGGTCGGTTCTTGATATAGCGGTGGAAAGTGAATCTTGTTTTTCATTGACCGGGTGAACGTTAATATCTTCTGGGAATCTTCTCTTCGGATTATGGATGGAGTAGCACAACTCTTATCCAAATAAAGGGACTTGGGCAAAAAAAACTTGAACTCAGCAAGTTGACAGAAGAGTTGAACTCTTTAGTATTCCTCAGCTAAAGATTCTGATCAAAACTTTTCCCCTCTATAATAGCAAACTAAGCTATATATTTGGGTTTCAGGGGTGAAATTGTCCCCTAAAAACCCTCTATAATGGGGGTTAACTCTCATCATTACGTGGGCAGTAATTGACCTAGTAATGAGGGCAGTTATAATCGAGACGCAGGGCTTCTTTGCAGTTGAAATGCGAGCTTCGAGCCTCGTATTTTGGCATTATATTATAGTGTTGTCTGATGCCGGCTTCAAACCTTACTAGACGCGGGCTTCGAGCTCTCCTAGACGCGGGCTTACCATCGCAGTGAAGCTGAGACGTGGACTTCAAACTTTGCGTCTTGATTAATGCAGTGAAGCAGATATGCGGACTCCGCTTCTTGTGTCTTGGAACTGCAGTGATGTTAGGACGCGGGCTTTGAGTTTCGCGTCTTTGTCATTGCAGTGAAGCTGGGACACAGGCTTCAACCCTCACGTCTTGGTACTGTAGTGATGCTGAGGCGTGGGCTTCAAGCTCTGCGTCTTGGCATTACACAATTGGCTATGACTAGCCTCGCTTGTGGAGTATAGACTCTGCTTTCTGATGACTTGTCCTTAGTGATTTTTAGACAGTCTACAGTTAGTGGTTATTACAAGTAATGTACAATAGTTGTTGGATTGTTCGTTTGGACAAGTTTGGGATTGCATTGTAAAGTTGGACACTGTATACGTGTTGTGTGTATTTTGACTAATATTTTGGTAGTACCTTCCTTTGTTCTCTGGGCCACAACTACCCTATGTGGACCTGGAGAACACGAGGGAGGTGCTGCTAAAATTTAGTCTAAATACACAAAATATGTATATCTCCAACTTTAAAATATAATTCTTAAAATGATAGGACCCATCACCCTAAATTCTAAACAATAATCCTGAGCGCGGACACAGACACGGACACGGACACGACCAAATAAATATTAGATTCTCATTCAACAAACAATGTACATTACCCCGTTCAAACGAAACCATAAACAATAATCCTGACCTAAATTTAACTCTAATCACAATATATAACTAATTAACGTATTTGCTGTGTAGCAGTGCCTATCCTACAGTAAACAATGAAGTGGGACAGGAGTTGGGTACACTTGAAAAAAATATGTGAAATGTAGAAACAGATGTGAACAGTTTGTAGAATTGGCTTTTGACAATTCAGCCATTAATAATAAAATAAGTTGTCCATGTAGGGATTGTAAAAATAAAAAAAATGCTTGACAATAACAATGTGACATTCCATTTACTAAGTAAGGGGTGGTATCAAGATTACACTCGTCTTAAGCGGTGGCATTTGCATAATGAACCAAGATAATATCCCCCACCACATAGAAATGACAATGATGACCAGGGTTCTGATGATGGTGTCTACTATGGTGGTGTCGACTATCACAGACTTTTAAGTTCACTTTTACATAATCTGGTCAACGAGGGCTACAGTGATCCGACTGACGATGGCCCAACTAATGCTCCTCCTTTTAAGACTGATGATTTTCGTGAGAAGGTTAAAGAATTGCATGCTCCATTATACCCAGACTGTAAGAACTATTCTAGACTATCATTCATAATAAAGTTGTACCTCATCAAATCAAGGGGTAAGATGAGTGACGTCATATTTGGAGAGACGGTACATTTACTGAAGAATGCATTCCCTGACATAAACATACCAGACTCGTTCTACGAGATTAAGAAACTTATTAGAGCATTGGGTTGTGATTATAAGAAGATTGATGCGTGCCAAAATGATTTCATGTTGTTCTGAAAGCAAGACAAAACTTGGATGCTTGCAAGGTATGCAATGAGCCTAGATAGAAACCTAGTTAGGCTTCTTCATTACAAAAATGAAGGAAAAAAGTATCTAAAAAAGTTTCAAGGCATTTTTCATTGATTCCAAGGCTCCATAGGCTCTATGCGGTGGAGATCACAGTAAAGGACATGAGATGGCATGCAGAGGAGCGTCATGATGATGGGATCTTAAGGCACCCTGCCGATTCAGATGCATGAAAAAATTTCGATAAGAAGCATGTGGAGTACTCGTTGGAGCCTCGTAATGTCAGGCTAGGGTTGGCAACCGACGGGTTCAATCCATTTGGAAACATAAATATCAATTACAGTACATGGCTTGTCATTTTAATGATTTACAACTTACCTTTGGGATTGTGCATGCAGCAGTGTTATATGATGATGTCACTGCTTATTGAAGGTACTACAGGTCCAAAACACAACATCGACGTCTATTTGCAGCCACTAATAGAGGAGTTGAATATTTATGGGGTACATGGATATCAACTTGGGATGTGTCCATGAAACAATACTTTCAGATGCGAGCAAACCTTATGTGGACAATCAATGACTTCCCTGCTTATTTTATCATGTTTAGTTGGAGCACATCAGGCTATCTTGCTTATCCTACTTGTGTAGAGAACATCGTATCTGAATGGCTGTACAAATCAAAGAAAACATGTTATATGGGACATGAATATTTCATTGAAGATCCTTCGTCACTCCCGCCTACAGGGTAGGATGTCTTGTCAAGCATAGGTAATCTGAATGTCATATTTAGGCTGAATTATAAGAACCTGACAGATACACTGTGAAGAAAGAGAAGTATCTTTTTTGAATTGTCATATTGGAAAGATAATTTAATTCGCCATAATTTGGATTTAATGCACATCGCGAAGAATGTTGGTAAGGTATTGCTTAAGTGGCTAGACGCTCTAAAGTAAGAAGTTTATGACAATGCAAAGGAGGATAATAAAAAAATAAAGCGCCCTCCCAAAGAACCAAGTGTATCAACATCCAGAGGTCTGCGACATCCCTTATATTTTTTGAAATTGCATAAGTATCATCAGATTTTCTCTGTCCAGAGGAAGGAGATGTGTGCTGTTCTAGGTGGCGTGAAGATTTCGAGTGACTATTCTTCAAATATTGCACGTTGTTTTAATTTAGATAAGATTGAGGGACTAAAGATCCATGACTATCATGTACTAATGCAGCAGTTTCTTCCAGTAGCAATTCGCAGGGTTTGCCAAAATAGATGGTTGATGCAATAATAGAGATATGCGATTTTTTCTGACGATTGTGCTCCAAAAGCAATAAGGCGAAAGATTTTGAGAAGCTGTATACTAACATTTGTTCAATTCTATGCAAGCTTGAGGAAAAGTTTCCACCTGCGTTTTTTGTGGTGATGATTCACTTGACAGTTCATTTAGCTCAAGAGGCAAGGGTTGGTGGTTGTGTACACTATCGATATATGTATCATATCGAAAGGTGTGTGTATATATGACATATTGTTTGCATTAATTAATTATTGTAATTAATTTAAATCCTATATAATTAACTTGTCATGGATTTTTCTGTTAACCTTAGGTACTTTGGTATTTAAAATCCTATGTATGAAACAAGCGGTGGCCAGAGGTTTCAATAGCTGAATGTTACATCATAGAGGAATGCCTAAGTTACTGCTCGCGGTTTATGGAGAGTAATGCAGAGTCCAAGAACCATGACATCGAGGAAGAAAGCCCCTCGACTTTCCATTTTTCGGTTCCTGGGGAATACAGTGCCTTCCAACCTTAGTACAGGACACTCACGTATGCTGAAATGCATAGCGTGCATAATCATTACTTGTTTAACTGTGATGAAGTTACCCCTTATATTGAGTACGTTACACTATACAAATTTTAAGCTTTCATAAATTTAAAAAATTGTGAAGTGTCTCAACATGTCATGTATATCTTACAGACAACACCGGAAAATCATTAAGGACAAATTCTCAATGAGAGCTTCTAATTATAAATGGCTTGTTCAAAATGCACAAGATAAGAAATTTCAAAGATGGTTCCAAGAACCTGTAAGTGTTATCAACAATATATTTTCGCATAGCTTTAGTCTAATGATTTTATGAAATAACCTTGTTTAACTAAATAGACTACACGAGAGATGGGAAGAGAAGCAGATCTGTTGACTCTGTCTTGGTCTCTTGAATTTAAAGTCAAGACATATAAAAGCTTTGATATATAAGGTTTCAAATTTTGCACAAAGTCAACCAAAAAGTCTAACTGTACTCAGAATAGCAGAGTTATTATCATGGCAACGTTGACAAGCTATGCAAGCGTGCATGATACTGACCTGAGAGAAGGAGTTATTAATTATTACGAGGTGATCAAAGATATCATTTAACTATCGTTCAATGAAGGGTGTAGGAAGATCGTTATGTTTGAGTGTGACTGGGCTGATAATAACAAGAACAAAAAAGATAAATATGGCTTCATAGTTGTTGACTTTACGAAGCCAAATAAGAAAACTTATCCCTTCATTCTACCTTCTCTGATATTACAAGCACTTTTCGTGCTGGATCTATTAAATAAGCCTTGGGTGGTGCCCTTTGTCACAAAATCAAGAAATACAATCAATTTAAGTACTGAAGGTGAATACTTGGAGGTAATGCCCATCCGAAGCGATCCTAATGTGGCGTCTACTTCTACTAACCATGTTGACCCTATGGAAGGTAACAATTCGCAATGCATTCTGATTTCTTCAACTTTAATTTTAGTTATATACTAGATTTTTCAATGTAACACAATTTTTATGTATGAATGCTCTTACTTTATGCCTGGAGATGATCTAGTTGCAAATATGTACTTTATTTCTGGAGATGAGCTAGTTGCATATATTGTATGACTGCTTAACTTTATGTGTTGTGTACTTCATTTTCTGTGTTGACTTACATATATCTATTGTACAATTATCTAATTTTATATCTAAGTTTATAATTGTAAAACATAGGTCTTCTAAATGGTAGCATCATCAGCCAGCCAGTCCATGAGGAAAACTAAGCTGGTTAGCCCAATCCAGATTGACGGAGATGGTTGCACGTTTGGCCCTTACTATGACGCACTCTCAGATCGCATTAATCATCATGTCTACTAGAGCGACGAGTTTTCTCCGGCCCTGACTTGGCCTGACCACAAAACTCAGGGAGAGTTGAAGCATTATATCATGAGTTGGCTGTAAGTTATGTTATGCTTTATTGAGATTTTATGTTTAAATTTATGCCTTATTAAGATTTTAATCTGACATTTTGTTATATACATGATGATTTTTCACTACCGGTTTGGAATGACACGGGGGATATTCTAAGAAAGTTTCGTAAGTGGTTCAACGATAATGCCAGGAAGAAGTGGAATGACAACAAAAATCGTTTCCTGCGTCGTACCTTTGATCGCTACTAGGGGTCCATAGGTTATGCTACTTTATTGCAGCCAGACAAAGTTAACAGTGAGACTTGGATGAATCTCTTGTCGATATATGAAAAGAACAGCTAGGACGACGGGAGCAGATTCGTAAAATAAAAAAGTTATGAATTTTTTATATATTATTATACTTGAAAATTACTGACTTGTTTATTTTTAAATGTGTAGTCAAAGAGGGAAAATGTAAAGCCTCTCGCACTGCAAATGACTTATCCCATAGGATGGGTAGAGATGCTCTTTCTGTGTGGAAGGGCAAATTTGTAAGTATATCTTCATTTGATTTTATAGCATATGTACTTTTTAAATTAATTTAATTTTTTAAATTTTTTGCAATTCTAATAGAGAGACCCGCGGGAGGGAGCCGAACACAAAGGAGATCTACAATAAGGAATTCCTGAAAATAGATGCGCTCAATGCTCCTGAGGGTGAGCTTCCTATGCCTCGTACCCGGGCAAGCTAGTCTCCGCCGACGCCATGTCTATTGGTGTAAGTATTAAAAAATTAGTTTATATCTCCTTACAGTTTTATGAAAATGATAGATATATAATTATACTTTTAATATCTTTGTTAATTTTCAGCTCCAGCTTGAGAGAAATTATGATGCGGCGGTAGCAGATGGCAGCGATGAGAGCACCGCCAGTACACGAGCGACCCTCGAGACATTTGGATGTTTCACGAGACTCAGGATGCACGTGGATGTTCCTAGAGTCACCAGGTCTGCTAAGAGGGACCCCTACACCGTCCAGCTTGAGCAGCAAGTTGAGGCCATGAGGCAGCAGTCGAAAGCCGACCGATAGAGGATCGCCAGTTTGAAGGCTGCTCGGAGAGTGATGCAGTTGTTTATGGCCCGGTTTACGGCATGTCAACAAAGCGCCAGGCAACCTAATAGCGGGGGCAACAACACTGGTGATGGATACAATGATGAGGCTTAGGTGATATATTACTTGTATTGATATAACCTTTGTAAAATTACTTTCATTGTACGATTTGCATATATTTGTGATATTTGGCGTTGTTTGGTGACATTTTGTGTTGATTGATGACATTACTGTGTTGGTGATATATGTGATATTGAAACACATTTGGGTTTTATGTTTGATGCATATGTATTGATGTTTGATGATGCATATGTATTGCTGTTTGTATGTGATATTGAAATATATATGTATTGATATGATATATTTGGTTTGATGTTGTAGATTTTATAAAAAAATCAACAAATTATGTCAAATTTAAAATTTGACGCAATTTGTACCCATAATTGCGTCGAATATTAGGTATTCGACACAATTTGCTAAAACTAATTGTATTTTTATACCAAAATTTTTCACAATGTGCATAATTAAAGAATCAGGTCAACAATTGCATCAAAAATATAACATTTCAACGCAATTATAGGGCACCAGTGTATTTTTAAAGCAAATATTTTCAAATTTTGTGCAGGTATGGAGGCTGACAAATTGCGTCAAAATTTTTCCTTTTTGACGCGAACTGTGACCAATATTTGCGTCGATTTTCTTTTTCGACGCAATTGGATGCCATAGATTATATTTTTATACCAAAAATTTTCAGATTGTGTGCAGATATTGAAGCTAAAATTTGCATCAAAAAATATTTTTGACACAAAATGTAAAATAAAAAAATTATATAATATCTTGCGTCAAATATATGCGGCAAAGCTTAAACTTTGTGTCAAATTGTCGACGCAATAGTTAAGATATTTAAAATACTTAAAAAATAATTTTGCGTTAAATTTCTGACGCAATGTTTATGCTTGTGTCGAATATTCGACGAAAAATTTGCTTCGAGGTCATTTGCGTCAGATTTTTCCGATGCAAAAATTTGACACAATACGTAAAAATTCGACGCAATATGTCAAATTTTGACGTAAATATTCGACACAATTTGACAGGCTTTCTAGTAGTGTAGGGAAGTTTGATAATCCTAACTACTGTTTATATCATAGGATGCTGGGACATCCTATCAAGAACTGCTATATCTTCAAGGATGTTCTTTAGGCTCTGATTAATGCAGAGGTGCTGAAGTTCCATCCAGAACAGAAGAAGGTGACTGTCAACATGACAGGTACATCACCTATTCAATTTGGTCAGAATCTCCCACTAGCACCAACCGAAGTGGTTCCCATCCCGAAAGTGTTGGCCCAAAGGCCCATCACTCTAGTTTGATGATGATCAACTCATGTAGTTATAGTACTAATGATCTTGTGTTTATTTAGTCTCAGATTTGTGATCAAGATCTTAGTAGGTGTGTAGCTTTAACAAAGGATTTAAAGTCAAGTTTTGGAGCTAACACGGTTTGATTCAAGAGCTTGTGCATCAAGACCACATCAAGTACTCAAGAGGAGTCTATCTCTATGGATCGTGTTTGGACCAAGTCAAGAAGATGAGAAGACTTCAAGTGAAGATCTTCAAGATCAAGACTTGTGTCTAGGTTTGTTTTTATAAGATTTTGTTTTTAGATAAAATGTAAAGGATAGAATAGTTGGTGGATTGCTCAAGTATATCTTACATACACACACACTCTTGATTTAGATAAGTTTGTCAAAAAAGAATTTTTATTTTGAAAAAATACAAAAGAGTTTTCCTTTTGAAAAATACCGGTTTGGTTTTTGGAGTTTCAAGTTTACATATCTTTAACCAAAACCAAAAATTTAGAGCTTAATGTCAAAAACATAGATATTTCACCATGTATGTGTAGTGGATTATATCCATACACTCTATGCTTTAAATAAGTTTAAAATATCTTGTTTTGGTATTTGAAGAAGTTTTGGAAAAACCAATTTTGGAAAAATACAGTTTTCGTTTTTAGCCAAAATTTTTAAGTTACAAAAATAGTTCAAATTGTTTGTAACATATCTTGATTTTGTTCAAGCATGTTTGATTATCAAAGTAAAATGTTAAAACTATTTTTGTAGACTTTTCATGATTTTATGGGATTTTATTTGAGCCAAAATGACCAAACTTTTTATCCCAGAATTCCTGTCCTGACTTCAGCCGGTCGACCGGACTGGTCGACCGGCTAGAAGTCGGTCGACCAGGACGGTCGATCGACGTGCACAGACGTGCACGCCAGACAGTGCTGGAGGGCCGGTCGACCGACCCGGTCGACCGCAGAGAGCTTCTGCTCTCTGGAAAGCCCCGGTCGACCGCGCCGGTCGACCGGCAGAGAGCTCTGCTCTTTGTTCCAGGGTCACGGTCCACTGGCCGGTCGACCACTAGCACAAAGGTCAGATTTCTGACCGTTGGCTGGTCGACCGGGCGGTCGACCGACAGGCCAATCTGGCTCCGAACGGCTAGTTTTTCTAGCCCTATAAATTGGGACTTTTGGGGGCTGTTTTCTATAAGATTTTTGGAGAGTTTTAAGCCAGTTTTTCCTACTCTATTAAGAGGTTTTTCTCCACTAAATTGAGAGCAAATATTTTCAATCAAATGGGGAGTTTTATCAAGAGTGTTTAAAAGTGAATTTCTTGAGTTTTCCTCCACCATCTCAATCCTTGTTTTTCTCACACAACACTTGAGCAACCCATTTACATATTCATCCTATAGGGATTTGTTGTGAGAGAATTTTAGGTGATCAAAGTGTT
This sequence comes from Agave tequilana, assembly GCA_038442645.1. Lineage (NCBI taxonomy): Eukaryota > Viridiplantae > Streptophyta > Magnoliopsida > Asparagales > Asparagaceae > Agave > Agave tequilana. Next base: position 80,485 of record JAVJIF010019270.1, read on the forward strand.
GTGATCACCAAAGTTCATTCTTGTACCTTGAGGAGGCGGACTTGCGGGTTCGCGGTGTTTCGAGTTCGAGTGAGAACTCGGTGTTTGAGGTGCGACCTCGGCGAGCTTGTGGGCTTGCGGTGTGTACGGGACTAGAGAGTCCCAGAGTTCTAGTGGGAACTCCTTGTAGGTGTTGCAGCACCGAGTGATCCGGTGGGATCGATTTTAGTGGAAATCCTTCAAGTGTGAAGGCGGGGACGTAGAGCAAGGGTGCTCGAACCTCGAAACAAATCTCCCGTGTTTGCGATTGCTCACTCTCTATCTCTTTGTCTTTATATCTTGCATGCTTATATTGCTTTCATCTTTATATGCTTGATATACATTGTGTGCTTAATTGTTATATGCTTGGGGATTGTTTGCTAACACTAGTTTTCAACCAAGAGAGCCAACGCGGCACCTCAACTCTTATTTAGAGGAATCTTGGGGAGTTAGTCCAGAGCCCTTCACGGGGAATTTGGCTACACTCTTGTGTTATACATGGTGTTTAGTGTAATAAGTTTTAATTTGCATTAAATAGTTTTTAATTCCGCATTTAGTGACCATTAGATTAGCCATCACTTATTCACCCCCCCTCTAGGTGATTTACAATTGGTATCAGAGCCAAGTGCTCTTGATTTGGTCTTACAACCTAGAGTTAAAGATCCTCATTTTATAGCTAATCACAATATTTGTACACACACCATGGATTTCATGTCACCTCCCACTTTTGACATTCTTAACATCCAAACTTGGAAGGTTAAGATGTCTTTGTACCTCAAAGCCCTAGGCATTCATGTTTATTTTGCCACTACTAGAGATTCCTATTGTTTAAATGGCAATAATAATGAGGCTAATGCAAAGGCCATTCATGCTTTGAAGAGTACCCTAAATGATGAATATTTATCTAGGGTTTCTAATATTGATTCGGCTTTTGTAGTTTGGAACATCATCATCTCCCTCGGCGAAAATGAACAATACTATGCGGGGAGCGACTCGGATGTTGGAAGCGACACTTCCAACGTGTGCTACATGGTCCAAGGGGATAACCCCCTTGAGGTAACTACCGAATCCGAGGTAGATGAAGATGTTGATAGGTCCTATGATGAGCTTACATCTTTTTGTCAACAACTTCTTGAAAAATATGACATGCTTAGAAAAGATTATAAGAAAATGAAAAATAAAATGGATTACATGTTAAAGAAAAGGATTCATTTAAAAATATTTTAAAAGAAAATGAGTCTTTTAAAACTAAGATTGCATGTTTTGAAAAAGAAAATGAAAACTTAAAAAATGAATATGTTTCTTTGATGACTAAATTAAATGATCTTTGTGAAGGAAACACTAATTTGAAAAATAAAATTGTTTTGGTGGAAAAACAAAAAGAAGTTGCTTTAAATGAAAACACTTCTTTAAAAAGAAAAATGGTTGAAAAAGAAAAGAAAATGTTTGTAAAAAGAATAAGAAAAATGATTCACAATCTCACCATGCTTTACATGCCACTATTAATCAACATGAGATTAAAAATTTGAAAAATAAAATAAATTGTTTGAGCTCAACTTTGAGTACATGTGCATTTAATCATAAGAGATTGGAGTCCATGTTTTCAAAGAAACAAACTCCACATGTTCATGCACATCATTCACATCATGCATATTCACTATTTGCACGCCACGATCACACTCATACACATATGCATGCTAGAGTGTACAAATGTACATATTGTGGCCGCAAAGGCCATTTAGCAAAGTTTTGTTTTGATAAGATACATCATATTAATTTTGCTAATAAGATAAATGTTTGGGTTCCTTACAAAGCTAACCCTCAAGGACCCAAAAGAAAATGGGTACCAAAATCCCCACCTTGTGTTTTTGATGTAGGTGAGGGCTCTCACAAAACGTGAGAGGTTTGGTGCCTTGGTGGTGGATGCATGGACTTGATGGACATATTTTTGATGCACCGCTATCAAGGAGGTTTGGTGGAACAACCACCATGTTTTGGAGAATTAGAGCATAGTTCTTTGGTTTGGTAACTATCTCTAAACTCCTAATTTAGTTTACATGCTTATTCATATATGATATTTTTAGCATGTTCATTTATTTTGTGCTTCATGTGGTAAATACTAGTTTAAATGTAGTTTTTATCAAAACTTGGATATAAACTTGTACAAGTAGTGAGCTACATTTGATTCATATACGTTTGCACTTCATTGTTCATTTGTACTCACTATATGCACATGTATAGCCTAGTTTTGATGATTCTCTCATTTACACTTGTTTTGCCAATTTTCATGTTTTGCTTCATGTATATGTATTTTGTATTCAAATCTAATAAATATACATGTATGTCTCTTGAGTCTCTTGCCTTCATGCAAACTATATCATAGACTTATTTTATGTTTGTGATATGTATGCATATTGTTAGTTTTAGATAAATCATACATATACCTAGAAGTTATGTTTAAAAAATAAAATAAAATAAATTAAATTTTCATGATTTGTTTAATAAATGATATTCATGTTTTGAGCTTTATTGATTATTTTCATGAAAATGCTAATTACATGATTTTTGTGCACTCACACTTTATTTTGTTTATTCATAACTTCGTTTCATGATTATTTTTGAGCCTTATAGATCTTGAGTGTCAATTCTTGTGTATTTGGTATGACTCATGAAAAACATATGATTTGATTTCATGTTTTGAAGGATCTTTAACTAGTTTCTCAAAAATTATTTTCAACTAGTTATTATTCTTCATTTGGTAGTGTTTTTCAATAAAAATATTTTCAAAACCTATTTTGAAAACCCCTACCTATCCCTTCATGGGAGGATGGATCGGCGAGTCTGCCTTGTAAGCTTAATTGAAAAATCTTTTATCTTGAGCATAAAAGGGTGGTAGGTTATGAGTTATATACTTGATCTCAATTGGAATTTTCATTTTGTATATACTCATGTTTTGTTTTCTATATATGTATGCTTCATAATTTCCATCTTATTGGTATTTTCATTTTCATATATATATATATATATATATATATATATATATATATATATATATATATGATTTATTTGTGCAATAATCTTCAATTGGTATCTATTGATTGCAATTGGTATCAAAATAATTTACAATAATTTTCATTTGGTATCAATATGATTCTATTAAAATTCAAAATTTGTAATGTTATTTACAATTGGTATCTTAAAAATTTGATTGGTTTACAAGTGGTACCTTTAAAAATGTTGTTGTTTATATGATATCTTAAAATTTGTTTACAAAGTATCTCAAAATTTGTTTTATTGAGGATAATTCAAAATTTTGTTTTAATATGAAATTTTGAAAATTAAAAATGTTTTGATTTGTAATGCCTATATGCAAGGGGAGCTTAACATCTCTTCTACATATAGATTCATATTGAGTGTATCCTATATTGAGGAGCTTGACAACGCTTCTTTATGTGGTACACGTGTGTAGGGGGAGCTTCACATCTCCTTTTATGCATTGCATATTATGCGTTATGTGAATTAGGGCTTGTCATCCCTCTTTCATGTAATATATATATATGTAGGGAAGTTAACTTAGCGTCTTCCTCTTCATGAATGTATATCGCATATATCCTTTATTGATTTGTTTAATGTCACCCCTTTTATTGATTTTTGCTTTTGACCAAAAAGGGGGAGAACATTTTGTTTTTACTTTAACCCCTTTGTTGATGATTGACAAAAAGGGGAGAAGTATTTGAGAAGTATTTGATATATATGCATGTTTTCCTTGCTTTATTCATAAAGGGGGAGAAGGATTTATGTTTATGCATATATGTTTTGTTTTGCAAATAGGAGAAAAAGAATTTGATGAGTTTTATGCTTGATTGGCATGTTTATCTCCTTACATTTGCATACATGTTTATGTGTTTCATTGCATATTTATTTGTTTACCGCTTTGCATGAGTTATGGGGGAGCTTCCTTGAAGCTTTACTTTAATCCATGCATATATAACTTCATGAGTTTTGTCATCATCAAAAAGGGGGAGATTGTTGGCCCAAAGGCCCATCACTCTAGTTTTGATGATGATCAACTCATGTAGTTATAGTACTAATGATCTTGTGCTTATTTAGTCTCAGATTTGTGATCAAGATCTTAGTAGGTGTGTAGCTTCAACAAAGGATTTAAAGTCAAGTTTTGGAGCTAACACGGTTTGATTCAAGAGCTTGTGCATCAAGACCACATCAAGTACTCAAGAGGAGTCTAGCTCTATGGATCGTGTTTGGACCAAGTCAAGAAGATGAGAAGACTTCAAGTGAAGACCTTTAAGATCAAGACTTGTGTCTAGGTTTGTTTTTATAAGATTTTATTTTTAGATAAAATGTAAAGGATAGAATAGTTGGTGGATTGCTCAAGTATATCTTACACACACACACTCTTGATTTAGATAAGTTTGTCATAAAAGAATTTTTATTTTGAAAAAATACAAAAGAGTTTTCTTTTTGAAAAATACCGGTTTGGTTTTTGGAGTTTCAAGTTTACATATCTTTAACCAAAACCAAAATTTAGAGCTTAATGTCAAAAACATAGATATTTCACCATGTATGTGTAGTGGATTATATCCATACACTCTATACTTTAAATGAGTTTAAAATATCTTGTTTTTGTATTTGGAGAAGTTTTGGAAAAACCAATTTTGGAAAAATACAGTTTTCGTTTTTAGCTAAAATTTCCAAATTACAAAAATAGTTCAAATTGTTTGTAACATGTCTTGATTTTGTTCAAGCATATTTGATTATCAAAGTAAAATGTTAAAACTATTTTTGTAGACTTTTCATGATTTTATGGGATTTTATTTGAGCCAAAATGACCAAACTTTTTATCCCAGAATTCCTTTCCTGGCTTCAGCCGGTCGACCGGACCGGTCGACCGAGCTAGAAGTCGGTCGACCGGGACGGTCGACCGACGTGCACAGACGTGCACGCCAGACAGTGGAGGGCCGGTCGACCGACCCGGTCGACCATAGAGAGCTTCTGCTCTCTGGAAAGCCCCGGTCGACCGAGCCGGTCGACCGGCAGAGAGCTCTGCTCTCTGTTCCAGGGTCACGGTCGACTGGCCGGTCGACCGGGCGGTCGACCGACAGGCCAATCTGGCTCCCAATGGCTAGTTTTTCTAGCCCTATAAATTGGGACTTTTGGGGGCTGTTTTCTATAAGATTTTTGGAGAGTTTTTAAGCCAGTTTTTCCTACTCAATTAAGAGGTTTTTATCCACTAAATTGAGAGCAAATATTTCCAATCAAAAGGGGAGTTTTATCAAGAGTGTTTAAAAGTGAATTTCTTGAGTTTTCCTCCACCATCTCAATCCTTATTTTTCTCACACAACACTTGAGCAACCCATTGACGTATTCATCCTATAGGGATTTGTTGTGAGAGAATTTTAGGTGATCAAAGTGTTGTGATCACCAAAGTTCATTCTTGTACTTTGAGAAGGCAGACTTGCGGGTTCGCGGTGTTTCGGGTTCGTGTGAGAACTCGGTGTTTGAGGTGCGGCCTCGACGAGCTTGTGGGCTTGCGGTGTGTACGGGACTAGAGAGTCCAAGAGTTCTAGTGGGAACTCCTTGTAGGTGTTGCAGCACCGAGTGATCCGGTGGGATCGATTTTAGTGGAAATCCTTCAAGTGTGAAGGCGGGGACGTAGAGCAAGGGTGCTCGAACCTCGAAACAAATCTCCCGTGTTTGCGATTGCTCACTCTCTATCTCTTTGTCTTTATATCTTGCATGCTTATATTGCTTTCATCTTTATATGCTTGATATACATTGTGTGCTTAATTGTTATATGCTTGGGGATTGTTTGCTAACACTAGTTTTCAACCAAGAGAGCCAACGCGGCACCTCAACTCTTATTTAGAGGAATCTTGAGGAGTTAGTCCAGAGCCCTTCACGGGGAATTCGGCTACACTCTTGTGTTATACGTGGTGTTTAGTGTAATAAGTTTTAATTTACATTAAATAGTTTTTAATTCCGCATTTAGTGACCATTAGATTAGCCATCACCTATTTACCCCCCTCTAGGTGATTTACAGAAAGGGGAACTAAGAATGATCAATACGGATTCTCATAACCAGAAGGAGAAAGGTCTTATTCATGTTCCTACTTCTTGAGGAGAGAGAATGTGGGTCTATCCTAATATTATTGAAAGCCAGCAATGGACGACTGTCACAAATAGAAAACCCAAAGGCAAGGCCAAAGCATCCTCCAGCAATGTGGTAGGTATCTCTATAAGAGAGACCGAAGAAGATGTCGCCTTCCTTACTAGTTCAGGAGACGAGGAGTCCGCCTTTACTACTGACACAAGCGCACCTCCCACATCAAAGACTCGATCTGGCGCAATACTTAAAATAGTACGATGAGCTGATGGTAAATTCCCCATAGTCTGCTGAGGAGACAATCGAGCAGTCCATGAAGCCATCCGTTGAAAAACAGAAAGAGTTTTGGTATGTCAGATCTTTTCAGAAAGGCAGTGTGAGACCATCAACTCCCTTCCATTTTGATGTCATGGCTCAATTGGCCAACATCCTTGCTCGAATCACTCTTTATGAGCTCCTGAGACTTTTCAAGTCAACAAGGAATGCCTTAAGAGAAGCATTAGCAGATATAGAGGTTTTCATGACCCAGATTCCTACTATATGCGGAGAGGAAGACTACAATCATTGACACCACATCTCAAAGCAGTTTTCCTGCATCACCTTCACCCCAGAAGACATGCGAGTATAAGAAAAACATGATAGACCCTTATATTATATAGGGTATATTAGATTATCTGAAGTGAGTCGTATTCAAGTTGATCCGGGATCCGCATTGAGCATTATGCCCCGCAAGATCATGCAGCATTTGGGAATTCCCACCCACCGATTAAGCGCCACTCAGACAACCATCTATGTCTTCAACGCCAATGGCACGCGCCCGATGGGAAAAATTAAGCTTAGGTGTCAAATAGGGGACCTGAGATGCGAGATGACATGTTATGTCATTGACACTGACACCTTGTACAACTTACCACTGGGACGATCTTGGATTCACCGCAACTCCATCGTCCCATCCACTCTTCATCAAGTAAGGAAATGCGTTAATGAAGATGGAAAAGTGAGAACGTTGATTGCCGAAAGGCATCCATTGAAGGGAGTCAAGAATTATTTTACTGATTTTCTCCTCTATCAGGATTCTCTTGAGATTGACGAGAATCCACACCTAGAAGAACCCGACTCTAGCAACAATGCAGATACAGAGCCAGAAGAAGAAGAGTGTCTCTGAGAAATAAATCTCCTTGTAATGAGTATTAATAAGCTCAATTTCAATACCATCGCTAATGTTGAAAGCAAGTAGTTTATCGATGAAAATCTAGATTTGGCTTACTTTTCTTCATTTGCTTCTGATTTAGTATCGTTAGACACTAGTACTGACATAGACAGTGACCTTGGTCAGCAATGAATGCCCTGACATCATAGCACACCAATAAAGTCATCCCTTATGGTACATGAAAAGATTGGAGACGCACATAATGCTCTCTTTGAAGTACCAACCAAGTGAAAAGGTTAAAAGCCAATTCTATTTGAAAGAATCTGAGCCCATAGCTTGTTAAAGCTCAGGAGGTAATTATGAGTCTCCATAATTCTTTCATTATGGACAAAAGTTATGTTAGATGATGGAAAGAATGGGGTACGATTTTACCAAGGAATCGGGCCTTAATTTCGGCAAAGGAAAGCGAGCACTACTTCGTTCATTTGTACCGAAAAGCAAAGACCCTGGTTACTATCACAAGACCCAAAGAGAACTCGGTTATGTATCTACACTCCATCAGATTTTGAATCTGACGAAAAGGTCTGTCATGATAGCTCGTCGGCAACATTGTCATAGACTCAGATGTCAGTATCGGTGATATCTTTGAAAGTCTCTCAGTGAATATGGTATCAACTAGCCATTTAGAAGATGACAAAGAAGATACCATTAAATCTGAAGAATTAGTCCAGTCGGACTCAGATCCATGGATGAAACACTTAAATACTCTTTAGCTTGAAGAATACATGAGTAACTTATTAACACGCCATGAATGCGATCTTCCATGAGCATATACATAAGACCGTAGAATGATATGTCGATGATATCGTTGTGAAAAGCTGTAACAAAAGCGATCATCTCGTAGACCTAAAAATAGTGTTCAACATCATGTGGGCTCACCAGTTGAAGATGAACCCAACTAAGACCTTCCTGGGGGTAGCCAGTGGTAAATTTCTTAGATTTGTCATTACATTCAAAGAAATTCACCTGGATCCGGAGAAAGTCTGTGCCATACAAGAGATAAAACCTCCCGAAAATCTTAAGGAACTCAGAGGCTTATAGGGACAATTGGCATATATCTGGAGATTAATATCAAATCTTCCAAGGCGCTGCCAACCTTTCACAAAATTAATGAAGAAGGGAGTCTCATTCATTTGGGACAATGCTTGCCAAGAAGCATTCGAAGAGATCAAGGAATATCTTACACACCCACCCGTTCTGGTAGCTGCAGTATCAGAAAAATCTTTTCTGTTATATGTTCGAATGATAGATCATTCTTGGGAGCTTTACTAGCTCAAAATAATGATCAAAATCATGAACATGCAATCTACTATTTAAGTAGAACAATGACTGGGAAGCACTGTTCAACCCAATCGAGAAGGAATGTTTAGCGTTAGTTTTCACCGTCCAAAAGATGTGACATTACCTTATGGGGCAACATATTCATGTCACCTCTAGAGTTAATCCCTTGCGATTGCTCATGACAAGAACAGCTTCACTGAATTGCAGATTAGCGAAGTTGGCCAATATTGCTCTCCCAATACGAGATGCAATTTATGCCACAAAAGGCGATCAAAGGTCAAGCTGTAACAGATTTTCTAGTCAATCATCTAGTTCCAGGAAGTTCAAAACTTTATGATGATCTCCCAGACGAGGTTGCAGAAGTTAACATGATCAACGTCTCCTTAGAAGAACAAGTGTGGCAACTATTCTTTGATGGACTGTCAAGGATGAGTCTCGAGGGAAATATCGTCGCAGATGTAGGGGTAGTACTCATTTTCCCACATAATTATGTTATCCCCTACATAATTATGTGATCCCTTGTGCATTCTCATTAACTAAGTCGTGTTCCAACAACGTTTTGGAATATAGCTCTCTCTTGATCGGGATGCAACTTGCTGAAGAGATTGGAGTCAAAAATCTCGAAACGTACAGTGATTCAAAACTCATCGTCAGCTAGGTTCGCGAGGAGTACGAAGTCCAACAAGAAGACTTGGTGCCTAATCACAACGCAACCATTGACATGGCAGAGAAGTTTAACAACTTCTACACTGACCATGTACCGCGTCAGCAAAATGCGCATGCATATGCACTGGTGCCCCTCGCTGCTTCATTGGCCCTTCCAGCTGGAGCCACAGAGAGAGTGCTTATCTAGAGTCGCAACTTGTACTGTTGCAAATCCGCCCTTGAAGATAGTAAAACTCCAAGAGGAGACCTTCAAGTTAAATAGGTTCTTAAGACTTCGACAAGTCTCGAACTTAGGGATTAGTGATTCCCTTACATTGACTTTGTCTTGTACTGTATATTGCCTGTCGACCCTAAGGAGGCAGCTGCCATCAGAAGGAAAGCTTCTCGATACTATTACAATGTGATCATGTGAACGTTATATCGCCGGTCGTATGAAAGAATCTTACTTTGATGCTTTTCACACAAAGAGGTACAAGAGACACTCAAAGAAGCTCATGATGGTACGGGCAGACACCAACCTGGACCTAAGCTCGGATACCGGCTTAGAGGACTTGATTATTATTGGCCAAAAATGATCCCTGATGCCATTGCCTACGCTAAGTGATGCCATGCTTGTTAGATGCATGGTGACTTTGTCCATCAAGTACCGGGACATCTTCATCCAATGTCTTCTTCATGGCCATTTGAGATGTGGGGAATGGATGTTATTGAACCCATTAGTCCTCCAACATCTAAAGGACATCGCTTCATCTTGACTATAACAGATTACTTCTCTAAATGGGTGGAAGCTGTTCCCCTGAAGAAAGTAAAGACATCAAACGTGATCAAGTTTATCAAGCATCACGTGCTCTATCACTTTGGAGTACTCTGATGAATTGTCCACGATAATTGACCCCAATTCATTAACCAAAGATTCAGAGATTCTATAATAAATTTAGAAGCCAAAATATGTCATCAACGGTATACTATCCAGCTGCCAACAATCTTGCAGAAGCTTTTAACAAAACTATTGAAAAGCTTCTCAAGAAATTTATCTCAAAAAGCCAACGTGATTGGGATGACAAATTAGTAGATTGCCTATGGGCTTACCGCACAATGGTTAGAACCCTGACAAAGGCCACGCCATTTTTCTTGGTGTACGGATGTGAAGCTATACTTCCACTGGAAATTCAAATCCCATCTCTGCGAGTTGCCTTGACAACCAGGATGACAGATGAGGATAGGCACCAATTATGCCTTCAAGAGTTGGAAGTTTTAGATGACAAAAGTCTGCAAGCCCAACAACAAATTGAGCTCTATCAAGCCTGAATTTTCAGAACTTTCAATAAGAAGATCAAAGAACGGATTTTCAAGAAGGGCGACCTTATCTTAGCTGTCAAAAGACCCATAGTTATGACATGTAAGACGAAAGGAAAATTTCAATCCAAATGGGAAGGACCATTTGTGGTAAAGTCAGTCTACTCAAACGGAGAATACCGCCTAATAACTCTGGATGCTGATACGCTTATGACGTCGATCAATGGCAGATTCTTGAAGAAGTACTATCCATAAAAAGATTCATCTCATGAACAGGTTAACACTACATCTCTGATCAAAGCTTCATCCTGAACAATTAGATGAATTGGGGTTTGAGATCCAAGATGTTTGGAAGAGCGCCAAAGAAGAGCTTCCTCATTCAACGGATCACATCATGGTCAATCGACGTCGAGCCGACTGAACATTATTGACATCGTGATCAATGATGTTATGAAGAGACAGAGTTAGAAACTTTGGTTTTAGCTTTGCACTTTTCTCATGATTAGGTTAACACTATACCTCTGATCAAACTTCACCCTGATCAATCAGATGAATTAGGATTTGAGATCCAAGATGTTTAGAAGAGCGCCAAAGAAGAGCTTCTTTATTTAATGGATCACATCACGATCGATCGACGCCAAGCCGCCCAAACATTGTTGACATCATGATACATGATGTTAATATTGAAGGGACAAAGTTAGAAACTTCAGGTTTTTAGCTTTGTCACTTTTCTCATGATCAAATTAATACTACACCTCTGATCGAAGATTCACCCTGATCAATCAGAAGGATTGGGGTTTGAGATCCAAGATGTTTGGAAGAGCGCCAAAAAAGAGCTTCCTCCTTCAACCAATCACCTTACGGTCGATCGATGTTGGGCCAACCGAATATTGGTGATATTATGATGCATGATGTAAATATTGAAGAAAAGATAAAAGCAAAATGTTAGTCTTTAGCCTTGTCACTCTTCTCTAGTATATAGACGTGCACCTATCTTCAACTTAGAAGAATAGGTCATATTTTGAAGTTGAGCATGCCTAAGCAACAGTTTCAGGCACTCTTCTTTATGATTAAAGGGATGACTTATCTATCCTGACTTTTCCATCTGTAATGATGGAATACCTCCTAGCTCCTGTTCGATTGATCGAAGCTCGACAAACGACAAAGGATCCGAACAATCAGATAGAGAATTAAATGAGTTTATTTGATGATTTATCAAATCAAACTCATTGAAAAATGTTCTTGACGCATCTTTTCAGAACTTTTCACTGTTTCCACATTCATATCAAAATGTGACAACCAAATGAGGATCAAAGTGGACTACACGAAGAGGTTAATCTTCAGACAAAACCCCTGCAGAATTTATATCTACCTCTGTGACACCCAGCTTACTTGCAGGAGGCACACTTCCAACACCTCTGATGGCCAAAGTATAAAGGAAACAATTGGCAGTTAAGCCCATAAAAAATCTTTGACAAGTCATCATGCTGAGGGGAATAGCATGGGTAGCCCACCTCAATTGGTAGTTGGTAAAGGCATACCAAATCTATTGATAGCTGAGGGTTTACTAAAAATCTTAAGGGACCTGATCCCACCTTCCCTCTAAAATCCCTTACCAATTCTCATCCATGAAATGGTAGGGTTACAAAAAGCTGTAATTATTCCTAGCAAAATAATCACATATTGAATTTGTTATGTTAACATTATACCTCTGACATAGCCCACTGTTAGGTTAACATTATACCTCTAACAGTGATTTTTCTCAATTTCTCTAGCGGATAAAATTTCAACTTATTAATTCGCTTTAAAAGAATGACGAGTCCACCAAATTGCTCAAATCGCAAAATTTCTCGCTCAAGTTAAATACTACACTTCTGACCAAAATTGGTCATATCGCAATATAAATCTGAAGGTTCACCTAGAGGGGGGTGAATAGGTGAATGGCTAATCTAATGGTCACTTAATGATGAATGATGCAAATAATGCGGAAGCAAAAAGCAATTATGACCTAATTAAAATTTTTACACTAAACACTATGTTTAACACAAGAGTGTTGCCGAATTCCCCGTGAAGGGCTCTGGACAAACTCCTCTAGATTCCTCTTGAATGGGTTGAGGTGCCGCGTTGGCTCTCTTGGTTGAATACAAGTGTTAGCAAACAAACCCAAGCAAGTATATCAATTTAAGCACAAATGAATATCTAGCATATAAAGATGAGCACAATAAAAGTATGTAAGATATAAAAGAGACAAAGAGAGAGAGAGTGAGCAATCGCAAACACAAGGGTATGTTTCGAGGTTCGAGCACACTTGCTCTACATCCCCGCCTTCGACACACGAAGGATTTCCACTATGCAAGATCCCACTGGATCTCTCCTCGGTGCCGCAACACCTACAAGCCCTCGGACTCTCTAGTCCCGTACACACCGCAAGCCCACCGGCTCGCCGAGGCCGCACCTCAATCACGAGTTCGCACCCGAACCCGAAAACACCAAGTCCTCACTAGGACCCAAACAATCGCGAACACAACCGTTCGCCTCCTCAAAGGAACAAAGATGAACTTTGGTGATCACAACTCTTGATCACCTAAAATCCTCTCACTACAACACACCTATAGGATGAATAATCAATGGATAGCTCAAGTGTGGTGTGAGAAAAACAAGGATGAAAGCTACGGTGAAAAACTCAAGAAATCTCTTTTACACACTCTAAATAAAACTCCCTTTGGATTGGAAGTATTAGCTCTCTATTTTGTGGAGAAAAACTGCTGAAAGGAGTGGGAAAAACTGGCTCTAAAAACTTCTCCAAATCTTAGTGAAAACAGCCCACAAACCCCCAAATATATAGGCTGTCAAAAACTAGCCGTTGGGGTTCTGACAGGCCTGCCGGTCGACCGCCCGGTCGACCGCCAACGGTCAAAAATCCGACCGTTGGAGCCTCCGGTCGACCGGCCCAGTCGACCCAGAAGAACAGAGAGCACTGCTCTCAGTTCCAGTCGACAGGCCCGGTCGACCGCCCACAGAACTGCCAGACGTGCACGGTTCTGTGCACGTCGGTCGACCGGCCCGGTCGACTGGCCCGGTCGACCTACCTCTGTGCAATGGGTTAACTTGGAGCACAGTTTTGAGGTCTAAAACGTTCGAATTTGGGAATAAGTATATAGGATGAAGTTGTAGATATTGAAGTCTTCTTTCTAATGCAGCTTAAATCAAATCAATATCAATTCATAATTGAAAGTTATCAATAAAATACTAAAAGATATCAAATCAGAAACTGTAAACTGTTTTTAGAACAAGAACAGACTTCAACCCAATATTTGATATTCTTAACATTTAAATCAGAAAATGATTATTAAATATTAAATGTAGCTCTGAAAGTTATCTTTAAAATGCAATTTAAATCATGTTAATTGAATATAAGAATCAAAAGTTATGACTAGAAAACTAAAAGAATGTCGAGCAGATCAGCAGAACGGTCGGGAGTTCTAAAATGGTTTTGGTTAAAAACACATGTATATTTGAAACACCAAAAACCAAAACGGTATTTTCTAGAACTAAAAATCTTTTATGAAAATACATATAAATCAAGAGTGTGTGTGTGATATGAACTTGAGCAATCCACCAACTATTCTATCCTTTACATTTTAACTAAAACAAAATCTTATAAAAACAAACCTAGACACAAGTCTTGATCTTGAAGTCTTCCCTTGAAGTCTTCTCATCTTCTTGACTTGGTCCACACACGATCCAACGAGCTCAACTCTTGATGTGGTCTTGATGCATAGGCTCGTGAATCAACTGGTGCTAGCTCCAAAACTTGACTTTAAATCCTTTGTTGAAGCTCCACACCTACTAAGATCTTGATCATAAATCTGTCACTAATTAAACACAAGATCATTAGTAAATATAACTACATGAGTTGATCATCATCAAAACTAGAGTGATGGGCCTTTGGGCCAACAATCTCCCCCTTTTTGATGATGACAAAACTCATGAAGTTATATATGCATGGATTAAAGTAAAGCTTCAAAGAAGCTCCCCTTAACTCATGCATAACAAATAAATGAATAGATATGCAATAAAGCTCATAGACATGCATGCAAATGGAGATAAAACAAATCAAATCTTTTGCTCCTAATTGCAAAACAAACAAAACATATATGCATAAACATAAATATTACTAAACATGCATATAAACCTCAAATTATTCTCCCCCTTTTTGTCAATCATCAACAAAGGGGTAAAAACAAAATCATCAAATTTTTCTCCCCCTTTTTGTCATAAACAAAGAGATCAAAAAAGGGTTAAAATAAAACAATCAATAATAGGTTATATGCGATATACATTCATGAAGAGGAAGACGCTAAGTTAGCTTCCCTACACATATACATTACATGAAAGAGGGATGACAAGCCCTAATTCACATAACGTATAATATGTAATGCATAAGAGGAGATGTGAAGCTCCCCCTACACACGTGTATCACATAAAGAAGAGTTGTCAAGCTCCTCAATATACAATACACTCAACATGAATCTATATGTAGAAGAGATGTTAAGCTCTCCTTGCATATAGGAAATACAAATCAAAAAATTTTGAATTGTTTTTTTTTAATTTTTCTTTAAAAAATTTTTTAAAGGTATCAGAGCTCTTGTAAAACAATCAAATTTTAAGATACCAAATTGAAAGTAATCATTTTGTAAAAACATATTGATACCAATTGACATTTAACAAATATGAAATTGAAGCATATTGATATCAATAGAAAACATAATGATCAAAAATTTTTATTTTTCATCATAAACTTTGTGCTTTAACAAAAATGTGAACCAATTGAAAGTTAAGCACATGAAAATCATATATATATGTATGAAATGAGTATACCAAGTGAAATTGATACATACATATATAAGAAACAAAATATGAGTATATACAAAATAAGTTCATATTGCTACCAATTGAAACGATTCAATGATACCAATTGACATAACAATAAGATCAAGTGTATATCTCATAACCTACCATCCCTTGATATGCACAAGGTAAAAGATTTTCAATGAAGCATACAAGGCATAATAGCCCATCCATCCTCCCATAGAGGGTAGGGGTTTTCAAAAATAGATTTGAAAATAAGCTTGGTTTGAAAAACTCTACCAAATGAAGAACAATTAACTAGTTAAAATAATTTTTGAAAAACTAGTTAAAGATCCTTCAAAAACATGAAATCAAAACATGTGTATTTCATGAATCATACTAAATACATAAATATTCAAGCACTCATAGTCCATAAAGCTCAAAATTATCTTGAAAAAAAATAAAAGATGAGTGTTCAAGAGTCATGTAAATAGCATTTTCATGAAAATAGACATTGAAGCTCAAAAGTGATCATGTATCAAATTTTTACAAAAACATGAAAAATCATTTTTCAATAAAACAAACAAACTTCTAGGTATATGTATGATTTATCCAATCCTAACAATACACATACATATCCAAACATAAAACGAGTCTATTAATAGTATTTGCATGAAGGCAAGAGACTCAAAATGGATATACATGTATATTTATTAGATTTGAATTAAAAAATACATATACATGAAGTAAAAACATGAAAATTGGCAAAACATGTATAAATGAAAGAATCATCAAAACTAGCCTATACATGTGTATAAAGTGAGTACAAGTGAACAATGATGTGCAAACATATATGAATCAAATGTGGCTCACTACTTATACATGTATAAATCCAAGTTTTGATAAAATCTACATTTAAACTAGTTCATACCACATGAAGCACAAAAATACATGAAACTAAACATGAACATGCTATATGATTTCACAAATGAATAAGCATGTACAGAAATAAAATGGGAGTTTAGAGATTGTTACCAACTCCAAAGCTCCAAACATGGTGGTTGACCCACCAAAACTCCTTGATAGCGATGCATCTATATATGTGTCCATCAAGTCCAAGTGCATCCACCATCAAGGCACCAAGTCTCTCACGTCTTGAGAGATCCCTCACCTACATCAAAAACATGGGGTGGGGGTTTTGGTACCCATATTCTTTTGGGTCCTTGGGGGTTAGCTTTGTAAGGAACCCAAAAATTTTATTCTTAGCAAAATTAAAATGATCTAATCTATCATAGCAATTTTTTGCTAAATGGCCTTTGCGGCCACAATGTGTACATACGTACACCTTAGTATGCTTATGTGTAGGAGTGTGATCATGTTGTGCAACATAAGCATGATGATGTGCATGAATGGATGGAGTTTGTTTCTTTGAAAACAAAGACTCCAACTTAGTATGATTGAATGCACATGTGCTCAAATTAGAGCTCAAACTATCTATTTTATTTTTCAACATATTTATCTCATTAGTGGTGGCATGTAAAGCATGATGAGATAAAGAATCATTTTTCTTATTTCTTTTAGAAACAAATTCTTTTTCTTTTTCAACAAATTTTCTTTTCAAGGAGTTATTTTCTTGCAAAACACTTTCTCTTTATTTTTTCACCAAATCAATTTTATTTTTCAAAGTAGTGTTCCCTTCACATAAATCATTCAATTTTGAAAGCAAGGAAACATTCTCATTTTTCAAATCTTTATTTCTTTTTCTAAGCATGCAATCCTAGATTTGAAAGAATCATTTTCTTTAAGCATGCAATTAAAATCCTTTTTCAAATTTTTGTTATCTTTTTCTAAACATGCAATGTTACTTCTAAATGTATCATGTTCTATATGCATGCAATCAACTTTCTTTTTCAAATTTTTATTATCTTTCTTAATCATGTCATATTTATTAAGCAATAATTGACAAAAAGTAGATAGCTCATCATATGACATGTTAGTATCCTCATCCTCGGATTCGGTAGTTACCTCAAGGGGGTTATCCCCTTGGACCATATAGCACTTGTTAGAGGTGTCGCTTCCAACATCCGAATCGCTCCCCGCATAGTATTGATCATTTTCGCCGAGGGAGGTGAGGGTATTCCATACTACAAAAGCCGAATCAAAGTTAGAAACTCTAGATAAATAAACATCATCTAGGGTAGACTTTAAAGCATTAAGGGCTTTTGAGTTAGCCTCAAAATTCTTACCATCTAAACAATATGCATTATTAGTAGTGGCAAGATAAACATGAATGCCTAGGGCCTTGAGGTACAAAGACATCTTAACCTTCCAAATTTGGATGTTAAGAATATCAAAGTGGGTGGTGACATGAAGTCCATGGTGTGTGTACAAATAAAGTGATTAGCCAAAAATGAGGATCTTTAACTCTAGATTGTTAGACCCAAATCAGAGTACCAAACTCTGATACCAATTGAAGGTTCACCTAGAGGGGGGGTGAATAGGTGAATGGCTAATCTAATGGTCACTTAATGATGAATGATGCAAATAATGCGGAAGCAAAAAGCAATTATGACCTAATTAAAATTTTTACACTAAACACTATGTATAACACAAGAGTGTTGCCAAATTCCCCGTGAAGGGCTCTGGACAAACTCCTCTAGATTCCCCTTGAATGGGTTGAGGTGCCGCGTTGGCTCTCTTGGTTGAATACAAGTGTTAGCAAACAAACCCAAGCAAGTATATCAATTTAAGCACAAATGAATATCTAGCATATAAAGATGAGCACAATAAAAGTATGTAAGATATAAAAGAGACAAAGAGAGAGAGAGTGAGCAATCGCAAACACAAGGGTATGTTTCGAGGTTCGAGCACACTTGCTCTACATCCCCGCCTTCGACACACGAAGGATTTCCACTATGCAAGATCTCACTGGATCTCTCCTCGGTGCCGCAATACCTACAAGCCCTCGGACTCTCTAGTCCCGTACACACCGCAAGCCCACCGGCTCGCCGAGGCCGCACCTAAATCATGAGTTCGCACCTGAACCCGAAAACACCAAGTCCTCACTAGGATCTAAACAATCGCGAACACAACCGTCCGCCTCCTCAAAGGAACAAAGATGAACTTTGGTGATCACAACTCTTGATCACCTAAAATCCTCTCACTACAACACACCTATAGGATGAATAATCAATGGATAGCTCAAGTGTGGTGTGAGAAAACCAAGGATGAAAGCTATGGTGAAAAACTCAAGAAATCTCTTTTACACACTCTAAATAAAACTCCCTTTGGATTGGAAGTATTAGCTCTCTATTTTGTGGAGAAAAACTGCTGAAATGAGTGGGAAAACTGGCTCTAAAAACTTCTCCAAATCTTAATGAAAACAGCCCACAAATCCCCAAATATATAGGCTGTCAAAAACTAGCCGTTGGGGTTCTGACAGGCCTGCCGGTCGACCGCCCGGTCGACCGCCAACGGTCAAAAATCCGACCGTTGGAGCCTCCGGTCGACCGGCCCGGTCGACCCAGAAGAACAGAGAGCACTGCTCTCAGTTCCGGTCGACAGGCCGGTCGACCGCCCACAGAACTGCCAGACGTGCATGGTTCTGTGCACGTCGGTCGACCGGCCCGGTCGACTGGCCCGGTCGACCGACCTCTGTGCAATGGGTTAACTTGGAGCACAGTTTTGAGGTCTAAAACGTTCGAATTTGGGAATAAGTATATAGGATGAAGTTGTAGATATTGAAGTCTTCTTTCTAGTACAACTTAAATCAAGTCAATATCAATTTATAATTGAAAGTTATCAATAAAATACTAAAAGGTATCAAATCAGAAACTGTAAACTATTTTTAGAACAAGAATAGACTTCAACCCAATATTTGACATTCTTAACATTTAAATCAGAAAATGATTATTGAATATTAAATGTAGCTCTGAAAGTCATCTTTAAAATGCAATTTAAATCATATTAATTGAATATAAGAATCAAAAGTTATGACTAGAAAACTAAAAGAATGTCGAGCAGATCAGCAGAACGGTCGGGAGTTCTAAAATGGTTTTGGTTAAAAACACATGTATATTTGAAACACCAAAAACCAAAACGGTATTTTTCTAGAACTAAAAATCTTTTATGAAAACACATATAAATCAAGAGTGTGTGTGTGATATGAACTTGAGCAATCCACCAACTATTCTATCCTTTACATTTTAACTAAAACAAATTCTTATAAAAACAAACCTAGACACAAGTCTTGATCTTGAAGTCTTCCCTTGAAGTCTTCTCATCTTCTTGACTTGGTCCACACACGATCCAACGAGCTCAACTCTTGATGTGGTCTTGATGCATAGGCTCGTGAATCAACTGGTGCTAGCTCTAAAACTTGACTTTAAATCCTTTGTTAAAGCTCCACACCTACTAAGATCTTGATCATAAATCTGTCACTAATTAAACACAAGATCATTAGTAAATATAACTACATGAGTTGATCATCATCAAAACTAGAGTGATGGGCCTTTGGGCCAACAAAATCTCTGTTAAGTTAATATTATACCTATGACAGTGATTCTCTCGATTCTCCCTGAAAATGAGATATTCGATGCTAAGTTAAAATATCATACCTCTAGGATCTATTTCATTATTAAGCTAAATATTACACCTATGATAATAATTTTTCCTCGAGATTTCTTATAGAAACTGAGATTTCAAATGCTAAGTTAATATCACACCTCTAGCATTCACCTCATTGTCAAGTTAATACTAAACCTATGACAATAATTTTCTCAGTTTTCTCATGAAACGAGATCTCTGTGATGCTAAGTTAATATCATACTTCTAGCACATATATCTTTGTCAAGTTAATATTACACTTCTGACAATTCAATTTGCTTTCAAATGCAAATCCAAACCCGTAATGTTAACATTACATTAAGGATGGCAAAAATCTCCATAAATCCTTAGTGGATTAAACTCCACTTGTTATTCTTTTAAATAGAATAGTAAGTCCACAAATTCATTCAAATTATGAATCCAACTCCTTTCAAGTTGAACATCACACCTCTGACAGTAACCTGTTCAAATTCCCTAACGGAATTATCAAACTTTGGGTTTCTATGTTAATCATTACCTCCAGCAGTCAAATTCAAATTGCTTTCGTTTATCTGATTTTCAGACACCAAAGAAAACAAAGACGAAATGAAGGCAAAATTATCACTTTTATTATTCATATCAAAATTGTAAAAGTGATACAAACACTTTCTAATTCGATATGATAGAGTGTTATAAAAGAAGAAACAAAAAGTTAATCTCGCTCAGTGAGAGACTTTATTTGGTCCTCAAGGCACTGGATATCTTTTTGGCGTGCCTTCTCGACCTCAGCCAGAGCCTGAACCCTCAACTTTTCATCTGACAAAAATTTCTTTGAAGTCAGTTGTGTCCAGAGAGCTTCCAGTTTAAAAGAATGGTTATCGAGCTCCTTCTGCACCCAATGCCTGGTGGTCTCAAGCTCTTCTATCTTCTTCTTCTCATTTGCAAGTTTTAGCTTGTGATCTTGAATTAAGGCTTGCACATTAGCAATCGCCATGCAAGTACTTGCAATGACATCCTCCGCAGTTTTGGAAACAATTTCAGATTGATGGATGTCATCGACTAAGCTCTGATAGCTAACCCTAAAACTATCAATATAACGGGTGTGGGTGCACTCAGCTATCAGCTCTTCAATCTCCTTCCGCTCCCGCTCCTGTTTTGATGCAGAGGTCCTCTAACACCCGTTGAGCATCAACAACCAGACTGACTCTCTAGTTTACTAAGATTCTTCAAATATGTACCCAGTTGCTCAACTAGCGCCTGGTACACTGTCGCACGTTTAGAACTTCCAGTCTGTTTGATATTTTCAATCTGATTCTCAAGGAGTGATCACACAAATTCAAAAGGACTTCACCTAGAGAGTACCAGCTTGATGCAATACTTTTTCATCACAAAGAATTGCCACATTATTTGGAGGGTGAGTTCTTCCATGATATCCGTAACTGGGGTCGGCACCGGCAGAGCACTTTCGATCCAGTTTTCACAATGGTGATAGTGGTACTCTCATAAGGAGAAGGTGGTGCATTCGTCTCTCCTAGGAGTACAGGTGCAACCTGGATGATCAGTTCTCTCATTTATGAGGTCACCACAAGAGTTTCAGAAGTTAGAATTGTAATGGCTTCTTGAGTAGCAACCTCTAGAGTAGACTTCGCCATGGGAGCCCTATCCGTTGAGACTTGGCTAAAATGCTCCCCTGTACTGGTACTAATAGTAGACTGCTCTGCCCAGACTGGTACAGTATCTCCTATAGTCATTTTAGCTGAACAATGTTAATAATGGCGCTAAAAAGACGAGACTATTAAGACATGTTGAGATATATCAAGACATGTTGAGATATTACCAATTCGAGGAGCGGGGGATGGCAAATGTTCAAAATGAGAGGACCCTTCTGTCGTACCGGATGTACTCGCTGGAGTCTCCTTAATGCTGATCTTAGGAATTTCTGTACCCTGTGGTTGGGTCAGTTCCACAGTTATTTCAGCAATATTTGAGGAGATGTCACCTTTAGCGATAGCAACAGTCCCTGTAAATATTGACTAAACAAAGTCAATACAATGCCAGCTAAAAAAATTGATGATGATTGAAGTAGGAAAGAATACCCTCAGTAGTCGAAGTTTCTCCAAACGGTGGTTCTATTTTCAGAGCAGCTATCTGCATCTCCTCTACAGCCAAATGGGAATATTTGCTGGTATCAAGAGTAGAGTGCACATTATCCCAGTCAACATCATCATCTCCCGAGTAATCCAACTTCTCGCTCGAAGACGAGGATGACACAGGAGTAGATAAAACTCCTGTAGTGGGAAGTTCAGCTCCAACAAGCCCAACCAGCTCTAGAACCTCCACTGAGAACATCATCTCAACTGAGGAACCCGTTGGATGTTGGTTGCATCAATGTTCATTTCCTGACTCTGAAAGGAGCTCGAGGGAACAAGCTTAGTAGGCACCAGGGCTGACACGAAGTCACCTCTAGTGGTTTATCTTTCTGTGACTTCCCCCGACAATGCCTCAGTCGTGACCACTGCAGGACCTTTTGTTCGACGACTTCTCGAAAGTAGAGGAACCTCAGAGCCTTCATCCTCTTCAGATCATGCATGAACAAGCTCAGGGTCTATGGCCAATGAGAAAGTTTCCTTTGAAGGAACTTCAGTCATGGATTCTTGTCGGGTCTTCTTCTTACTCGAACCAGCCCCAGTGATTGAGATCGAGTACGCTTCATAACTCCTTGCGAGCATTTTTGGTGAGACTCTTCAGCAGGATTTTCTCTCCTATTGGATCAGCCTCAAGCTCAGCCTGAAGAAATTCGTCCATCCCTTTCAGAGGGGTATTCTTGGAGCCCTTCTTGGCTTGGATCATGGCCTTGATCCGCTTGAGGCAGATGTTGTTTATATTATAGTTGGGGACTAAATCTACTATTACATACCATGCACAAAACCCGAGGCTGGCGTAGGAGTTCAAAACCTTCTGTGAAAGGTGAATCTTGCCTCTATTACTTCAGCCACATTGAAATAATATGCCCTTGCCCCTTCGTACAGATTGCCACAAAAACGAAGGCCTAAGTTCAGGTTACCTACATACAACTGGTCATAATGAATTGGCGAGCAAACTAATTGGGCAAATATGGTTCAATTGTGCAAACGTTCCCCTGCCAGAAGACAAAATATTCAGGGCAAATATTGATCAACCACTAGAAAATCCCAGATGAGAGGATGGTGAATCCATCAGTACCGGGTCGATCAAAAAATCTCTCCCGAACGAAGCTCCTGGGAAATCAGAGAAGCACCTCACTAACTGGTAGTTCATGCTGCTTTGAAGAATTTATCAGATCATTAGCATGTACCAGCCATTCCAATTTGAGCACTCTAGTCACTGAACAAATAGCATAGAATCTTCAGATGACTGCAGTGCTGACATTAGGGATGGGCAATGCATAACGTACTATGCCATGAGGTACATATAAGGCAACTCTACGCGAGAATTCAATGTCTTCATCCTGGGTTCACCATCCAGACCAACAGCCACGTTACCCTCTCTATCTTCCTCAGCTATTACATTGCAAAAACTTCGACATAAAATTTGAAGCCCGCTTTGAAGGCAACCTAACATAACAGGGAGCAAGCCGAGAGATCAAGCATAAGTAAGAATAGCCAGGTAAATTACGTCAACAACTGATTGAGTTGGAATCTGTACATAGAAATACAGTATTTCAGGAATATAGAATAGAAGTGTAAGTGCTCAGTGCTGCTATAACGAGTGGCTATGCGGGTTTTGATCCACAAAGAGGGGACTAGCGATAGAAACATTTTGTAAGTTCTCTTTAGTTCACAAAATATGGTTAAAGTTCTTCTTTCAGTTCTTTAAAAGATAAGGAAATACGTTATGTTAAATTGTTAAGAAAGTGGTAGATTGAGAAGGTGGAGAAAAATAGAAAATGATTTTGTACAAAGAAAGTGAAAAATAATGAATAGAGTTGAGAGATGATAATGTTGGTGATCTAAACTAAAAATTAAAAGAAAGAAAGTTAAACCCAAAAAAAAATACTTACTTATCTCTTCGGCGCCTGCTTACCTTTAATCCATATCGACGATTGACCTTTGTTTGAAGGCGAGCGAAGTATGACAAATAAGATCTTTCATATTCCCGATTTACACTATTAAAATGAAGGGGCAAGCTACACTACCATAGGAATGGCTATCCATCACCATAAGACATCAACTGCGCTTGCAAGGGCAAGGCAACTTCGAGGCTATATAATTCATTTGGATTTACAAACACAGAAGAGAAAAACAAACAAAAACAAGAGTAAAGGAGAAAAGAAACTTCGATTTGATTCAAATAACAATGAAAGAAAAGACTTACTTACACCGGTGTCACTCTCAGTACAAGATTTGCTCTCATTCCTCTATGAAACTCTCATCTCCTCTCAGTTACATATATAAAATAAAAATTACATAAAAAACATAAAACCTAAGTTATTAACTACAGAATAGCCTAACTTCTACTCTCTGCTTGATCATCCTTCTGCCTCTGATGTGTGGGGTATTTATAGGTAAAAATGGATAGAGGAGATAAGTGGAGAGATAGGAGGAGCTAACTATTTCTGAATTTGAATCCTCCCCTTATCTCCAAATTAAATTTTTTTCAAAATTTTATGTGAAAATTCATTTCTGATCTGCAGCTTGTTGGCATGTTGATTGCTGAATATCACTTACAAATGATAGACTTGGAAAGAGAGATCAATATAAGAATTGTAGCCCTTTAAATTCTCTTTCTGGAGCATCTTGAATCATTAGATTTGAGTTTCAGTAGCGAAAGTTTTGATTAAAATACTAAAGAGTGTCTAGTCTAAATTGATTTAAAATTTTGAATTTACTTAGATTTTTCTTCTTATCTCCAAATAATCATCCATTGATCTTCTATCTATCCATTTATCCTCTTACATTTTTAATTTATCTTATAGAATTGATGAGATATCCATTTATCTTCAGCGAAACCGATATGGTCTTCAAACAATCTATTTTTCCTTGAATTAGATGATATTATCTTATCTGATATTTTAGTTTTCAGATAAGATAGCTTTAGAACCTTTGAATTTGAATTGATCCCTTTAATTTGCTTGATCTTTCGAATTATTTGGATTTAATTAGATAAATCTGTTAATCTCTTCATTTTCTTTGTTATTACACTGCATACCACTGAACATGAAAATACATTAAAAAGTATAGTTTTATTTAAAATAAATGAAGAAAATGTGACGTATGTGATACAAAATGTGCAATGCACATGCACAATCACACTCCCATACTTATTTTTTACTCGTCCTCGAGCAAAACAAAAAGAAAAGAAAATAAAACTGACCTAACATTAACTCACTTTCATAGGAATCACAGTTGCACTTAGTACGTGTAATAAGCCGTTAACCTATAGGTTATCCCTAGAGGATGAGTTTTGTCTCGTGAGGTTTTTAATGGATTACAACCACAAAATCAATAAAAAAGAAAACAAAGGGTTAATATTTTTGAAAAGCATTTTGAAAAAAAATATTTTTAAGTATTATTGTAAGAATTCAAGTAATTGTAAATTATAGGAAAATATAAATTTTCTTTTCTAAACTTAGTCTCTATTCAAAACTTGTTATCAATCAAGATAAGGGGTTAAACTTGTATTCTCATCTAGTCTATTATTTTACCCTAAATCATATGCACCTTTGTGACCGTAAACTTTTGACTTAGGGTTTTTTAACTCTAACTCTTATGACTTATTTTCTTTTTTCTTTTTATATCTTTGATGATATCATTCCTTAGTTCTATTAGGCTTTCCAATCTGCCCATGTAACGAGCCTTTAGTCGGTGATACCTAAATCGGACGATCTTAGGGCACCAGGTGAGAAAACACCCAAAAACTTAAGGAATCGAGAAATAAGGCCACAAAACTAAGGATTTTATTATATGGATCGCTTTTAGGCTTAAATACTTATACTTTATGAGGCACAAATTCCCAGCTTAATCAGAGAATTTTTTATATATATAAATTTCTAAATATATATATATTTTTTAATAAGGCATCAGAATATTTGTTTTTGAACCCTAAGTGTGTAAGTGTCATAAAGTTGCATATTTCATCAAGGTAAAGATCAAGACTAAATTACTTTTTCAAGTTTTCTTCCTAACCTAAAAATTAAACAAAAATCTTATTTTGACCAAGTATAAGAAATCTTAATTATGATTTTCCTATTCCTTAAAATTGACTTAATTTATTATAAAAAATATGTCAAAATATTGTTCCTATTTTCAAAGTTTTTAAATGCAAAGAAAATGTTAATTTTTTTTATTTTTTTAATAAAAAGAAAACCTACGTTATGTTGAAACCCTCTGCCACGCCTATCTCATGCATTGTCCTCAATGAATGTATAAATACATGAAAAGAAGAAAGGAAAGGAAAATATTACCTTAAGGTGGTGGTTCCGGTGGTGGTCAGATTGGGCCAAGCGTTGCTACCCAATCAAGATAATGTGTGGTTCATGGAATCCACCATTGTTGACTTCTCTCTCTATTTACATATTTATAGTCCCCAACATGAATAGCATCATGAAAGATTCTATCATGAAACTTATACTCTTTACATGGCTAGTCTTGAAAAATCATCACGGAGTTATTATAGTCTATACCTGTGTCCAACAAAGGAATGTGACTAGGTGGATAGTTGACTTGGGCTCAAGAGTGATAAGTTTTGTAACCAATACTAACTCGGAAAAATTAACTTTGGGTTCAAGAGTCAGTTTTAATTCAAAATTGAGTCCAAATCAAATAATTGAAATTCTCGTTCTTTTTTTCTCAATGGAATGTGACTATTCAAAAATGGTGATTCAATTTCTAGATCTATGGGTACAGGAATAAATTTGGCTCTGAAAATTAGTCCAAATTGGGTGAGGATACCGAATCAACAAAGATTCGAAGATGGAAACTGAATCATAAGGTTGGAGATCGGGGATACATTCACATTCAAGTTCAATCTCATTGAATGAAAAACTTGCAAATGTCCAAGGTTTGAAATTGGTCAAGTTCAAATTTGTGTGATGAAATTGAGTCTTGATCAAGTCTCCAAGACACAAAGATTCTTGTTGATATCAATACGGCTAGGGCAATCGGGAATGATTGAACATGTGTTAGGTAGAGTTTTCTCATTCTTATCTTTCACTATGTTGATATAATGACTTATTTGTGTTTCTAGCCTATCGATAGATTGAAAAAATTATTTTCGGACTGAATCAAATTTTCCTTACTCCTATCTGAGTCCATAGGTTCTTCTTCTTATTGTGAGACTTGGAACATAGAGTAAGGATCTTGGAGTTGGGAATCTTGTGGGAATTGTGAGTCCATCATTTTCAGCTTTTGTTTTTTAGACTCAATCAAGGCTTCTATACTTTTCATAACCTCAGATTTTTCTTCTATTGGTTGATCATGACTAGGAAGATTATAAGCTGAATATGAAATGGTGGTTGACAATATAACTCGGGGGAGTTGTTCCCCATTGACTCTGTGAAAAGTAGTAATGATTATTTCTGTCTTGTTCATAGTATTGGTGTAACCCTCGGTTCCTAATATACGTATGTCAATACTGGTATCTGATGCTGATTTAATCATCCTAGTAGCCGGAATGAGGCCATCTCAGTATAAGATATTATTTTCCAATATTTGGAATTTTTCTGGATTTTTTGGAAAATTTTGATTATTATTGGAGAAGAATCTCAAGTCGGGGTCGATCGGTGTCATAGGCTGACTCTGAGATTTTTAATTAACAATCGGGGATGAATTTTAAAATCTGACTTCACAAAAATGTTCAGGATGACATCTTCTATTTTTGAGAATTTTTGAGGATTTTCCTGAATTAATAGAGTTTAATCTAATAAAATAATGCTTAAACATTTATTCAAAAAAAGAAATAAAATAAAAAATAAAAATAAAACCCAAACCTGAATTAATGTTTCAAGTTTTGAACCCGAGACTAACCAGCAAGGAAGAGAGGGGACCAACCATGATGCCTGGTGACTTTTGGGAGCGAAACCTCTTATTTGTAAACTTTTTTAAACCACCTTCATCTTCCCCATTCACACCACGTCCTTCACCACTTACTGCACCCAACTTCCACCACTTTTCCCTCCAACTGTATCACCCACTCGCGCCCCCACGCCTCCTCTTTTCCCCCACTCGCGCTTGCTCACGTTCTCCACCCCTCTCTCTCATATATATATATATATATATATATATATATATATATATAATATATATATATATATATATATATATATATATATATATATATATTATATAATATATATATATATTATATATTACCCACACATTCTCTCTCTCACTCTCTTTCTTCTTCTCTCCAACATGCCATGGCCAGCACCCAAGCTGGGATCCTCCACCTGTCCTTGGCTAGATTGCACTCCAACACCAAACCCTCCTTACAGAGCCCTGTGCGCGTATTTCAGGCCGAGAACCCCTTCTCTTCATGGCATGAGCACCTGTTCCACCCCCAAGCTCTCCATCTTCTCCCTCTGTTGTCGTGCGTCGCCACGATGGCCATCTGCAACGTAATCTCCTCTTCTTCTCCTCCAACCACCCGACACAACCACAGCAGCCACAATTACATCCACAGCCTTCCTCCTTGCACCCGAGCACAAGCTTCCCTCTTCCCTTGTAGCGCGCCTCGCCGGAGCACACCAAGCACACACATTCAACACCCTGTGGCCGACCATGCTTCTTGGTTGCCCACAACAGCAACCAGCAGCTCCCCAGGCTGAGGATGCACCCTCCACTAGCTCGACAGCACCAGGCTGCCGCAGACCAGGCTGCCTCTCTCCCTCTCTTCCCTCTCCGGCGA